>JAJAGP010000976.1:0-38271 GCA_025084515.1 Ancistrus triradiatus
TCTTTCTTTCTTTCTGTCTTTCTTTCATTCTTTCTTTCTGTCATTCATTATTCATTATTTTATTTTTTTTGCCAATTAATATATTTCACGTCTCCTATTCTTGATTCTGGTGTTACAAATGTCTGTGTTTTATTTCTTTATGTCATTTAACCAGAACAAGTCATTCAGAAACATCTTATTTATAATGACACCAGAGCTACCCAAGAGACACCAAGAGCAGGGAATCAAAAAGAAAAACGACATAAATCACACAGCAATGAAACAAAAACAAATATAATTTAGTACATTTTAATGCTTAGATTTAGATTTCTTTTGCAAACATCTGTACATACAGTATTTAATTTAAATCGCTGTGTTATTGTACAATATCAGCACAAAAAATGGTATTTATTGAAAAAAAAAAATGCTATCATACAGGCAAAAAAATCACACACAGCACTCATGAGAATGAAAATTAAACAACTCAAAAAGCAAAAAGGTGTGCATTTAATATAAAACAATCAGAACAAATCATGATGAGAGAATGACAAAAAAAGAGAAATAGAACAGGACCTGTGGAAATAAATAAGTGTGTGTGTGTGTGTGTTTAGGGTGTAATCGCTCCCTCCAGCCACTTCTTGACTTCGTCCTTGTTCAGAGCGAGCCACTTCATGTTGGCCTTCGTCCTCTCGATGGACTGCTCGAGGGCCATGGTCCCGGAACCGAACCCGACGTCGGCATTATCGTCCCGGAAATCCTCCAGCTTAAAGAGCAACGGAACATTCCTCAGTACATACTCTCTCCTCTCAGGACTTCAGCTTGAGCAGCTTTCATATTTTCCTTTCATATACATGTATATTTTCTTTTTTTCCTTCTTTTGTTCTTCTTTTCTTTTAACAAACCGTTTACCAGCAGCATCTCATATAAAGAAACCGCACTGCTGCTGGCTCTGTGCCAGTTCAAATAACACGTCAGACAAGTGCAGCTCGTTAGGAGTAAGCACAGCCTGTTGACTCGGACTCTGCTACTAAAAACACAATTACTAAAAGTCTCGGTCTTGACTCGGACTCTGCTACTAAAAGTATCATCGTGACTTGGACTCGATTATTAAAAGCCAAATATCTGTGTGTTGTAGTTTTTAAGGAATGATCCGTTTGTTTACCTCTTTGAGCTCGAATTCGGAGGCGAAACGTTTGGTGACGCCATTGATCAGATTGGCAAAGGAGAAGGATCCTCCACCATACCTGCACGTACAGAATAAAATCAGGAGTCATCGCTGGTCTCGTAACTAATTGAATTGAAATAATAACGTGAGCTCGGGGGCCGGACTCACTCGTTAAAGATGTAAGCCCAGTTGGCTCTGACGAAGTCCCACGCTAGAGGCTGTCCCACCACGTTGTTGGCGATAGCGATGATCGTCGCCGTGGCGTCCTGCTTACGGATGTGCGTCTGGTTCAACGTGAAGCTCAGGTAACTAAAAATAAAAATGGACACGTCAGACAATTCACGTCAAGTCAAATCAGATTCATTTCTATAGTGCTTTTCTACAATGGAGCATTGTCTCAGGGCAGCATTACAATTTTAGATTATCTTCTAATATTTAGCGAGCCCAGGGCGACAGTGGCAAGGAAAATCCCTAAACCTTATTAAAAAGAAACCTTGTTAGGACCAAAATTCAGAAAAGGTCCCGACCTAATTGGGTGGCTTAGGTGATACATGTAAGAATGAAACTAATTTATCTAATCAAATACGTCCTATAATAATTGTTAAAACAAAATTAATAAATAATAATAAAATTAATTAATGAATTAAAATTGAAATAAATAAATAAATAAAATTAAATAATAGTAATAATAATAATTGTTATTATTATTATTATTATTATTATTATTATTATTATTATACAATATTGGCTCGGGCCGTACCGGTTCAGGATCCAGGGAATCTTGCTGCAGGCCATGGCCGATCTCAGTTTGTCCGCCTCGATGGCGATTTTGGCTTCCTTGTACATCTTAAAGGCGAAGTCCCACTCTTTGGCGTCACCTGCGGCGATCGCTTGGCAGTACACCGTGTATCTGAGGTTGGGATGGATCCTGAACGAGAGAGGTGTGCACATTATAAGGAAAGGTGATGGATTATGAAAGTGGTTATAGGTACACAATTAAAAATGAAAAACACTTACTTATTTACGCTGGAATCATTCATATACTCCCCATACCACTCTTTAACCAGATCGACACACTCGGCCACGCCTGTACTGCACGCCATACGCAGAGCGTTCACCTCATTATACCTGCAACACAGGAAAGAAATTATGAATTATGATTTGTGTTCCTAAAGTCTCCAGACACACCACCGTTGATTTAAATTTTCCTCTACGTACTGATCCATATGTCCCTCAGGAACGCCCGCCCAGTTGCCGGTGATGTCCTTGAAGTAGTTGAAAAGTGGTTCCACCTGCTGCCGCATGTACGCCTGTAGAACACGACATCACCTTATTGTAAATTCCTTCCACCAGGCAGCATATAAGATCACACCACGTGCTTTTTGGTGTGTGATGCTTATTCTGACCTGCAGGGGGCCGAAAACCTCGGTCCGATCCAGCATGAGGTAAAAATAATCCAGGTTGTTCAGGGCTGACTGCCAGGGCATGTACTCTCTCTCTGCTGATAAATACTTTGTGGTACTCAGAGCCAGCGTGGTGGGAAGGATGGTGGCCCTGATAATAAAAACAACAACATAAAACCATAACGTAAAAAAATTCATCAACCTATGCTCTGATTGGCTGAGAACAGTAGGGTCAACAAAGTATTTATTTCAAATCTCACCTTGCAAGATTGAAGGCATCGTCTATGATCTGGACTCGATTAAGAACAGCAATGTTCTGAAATAAAATTAAAGAAATAAATGTTATTTTGTGAGTTAAATGAGGCAAATGTTAACGGCAAATAAATTCCTCAATTAATTCCAGCACACACCACAATTGTAATAAATACCAACAACAACACTGTTCAATAAATCCGATTACATTCAGTCGAGACACCAATATAATCCATAAACACCTATATACATCCTATATAAATCCTAAACACCTATATACACCATCAAACCCTATCAAACACCAATGTACTCTAACAAACACCAAACACCAATACACTTTATTAACCCTAAACACCAATATTCTCTTACAAACCCTATCAAACACCAATATGCTCATATCAAATACCAAACACCAATATACTCCATCAAACACCAATATACTATATTAAACCCTATCAAACACCAATAAACTCTATCAAACACCAATATACTCTATCAAACACCAAAAAATACTCTATCAAACACCAATATACTATATCAAACACCAAAAACCAAAATACTCTATTAAACACCAATACATTACATTAAACACCAAACATCAATATACTCTAACAAACACCAAACACCAATAAACTATTAAACCCTATCAAACATCAATATACTCTAACAAACACCAAACAACAATACACTATATTAAACCCTAAACACCAAAATACTCCAACAAACTCTATCAACCACAATATACTCAATCAAATCCTATCAAACACCAATATACTCTATCAAACACCAAACACTACATCAAACACCAATATATTACATTGAACACCAAACATCAATGTACTCTATCAAACACCAATATACTACATCAAACACCAATATACTCTATCAAACACCAAACACCAATATACTCTATTAAACACCAATATACTCCATCAAACACAAATATATTCTATAAAATACAAATATACTCTAACACAACTTAACACACACCAATATACTCAAATAAATCCTAAACACCAATATACTCTATCAAATCCTTTCAAACACCAATATAATCCATCAAAACCTTAACACCAATACACTACATCAAATACTAAACAAAAATATTCTCCAGTAGTTGTGAAGTTGAGTAGTATTGTGAAATGTTTGGAGTGTTGTGTAGTATTTGGAGTGTTGTGTAGTGTTTGTGATGTTGTATAGTATTTGGAGTTTTGTGTAGTATTTGGAGTGTTGTGTAGTGTTTGGGGTGTTGTGTAGTGTTTGAGGTGTAGTGTTTATGGTGTTGTTTAGTGTTTTTGGTGCTGTGTAGTATTTGAGATGTTGTTCAGTGTTTGGGCTGTTGTGCAGTGTTTGGGCTGTTGTGTAGTGTTTGAGGTGTGTCCATACCTGGTGAGAGTCGGAGAGTTCATTGATGAGTTTATTCCAGTTCTCCACGTCATAGTTGACCCTGTAATATCCGGTGACGTTCAGATTAAGGACGATCCAGTCAGCTCCAGTCACCTTCATCTCATCATTTTGATCTTAATTAAAAATCACAGTTTTAATTTTAGTGGCTTTTACATGGACCCAACAAACACCTCCAGGACTGTAGCTGTTACAATGCAGGTCGGGATCTCACTGCTCAGTATAAACATTACTGTAGCTTTGTATTTAATAGTTGATATTTTGTTTAATCTTTTTATCTCGTGTACCTTCTTTTTTATCCAGCCAGAACTTTGTTTGCTGAGCTCCATTTTTTGTCCACTGAATTGGAACAATCCACTCATAGCTAAAACAGAAAACACAAAATGAAATACCATGCACTAATGACTTACGATAAAATGGGATAACATGTCACTCTTCATTTTTATTTGCCGAAGTTAAGGAAAAATGTACTTGAAAGGTGAAGGGCGTTCCACCACAGACTCCGGATCCAGGAGGAAGTGTTCCTGACTCAGTGATCCTGTCGCAGTGTTCAGTGTCACCACGGGGAAACCCATCTGCAGAACCCAGCGGTCCATGATGTCAGCGACCGGAAAGGGGGGCGGAGTTCCAGTCTGATCTACAGCCTGATATGGGTTACACACACACACACACACACACACACACACACACACACACACACACACACACACACACACACGCGCACACACACTGAGTTAAAAATACTGTCTGATAATTATTATACAATATTTTGTATATCTTGTATATCTTAATATTCTTAATATTCCTGTTTTATATTTACCTAACACAAACTCACAGCTTTAAACTAAATTAATTACTTTTTTTAAATATTTAATTTAGTGTTTTATTTACAGTGTCTGTTATTTATATTAAAATATAATTATTTATTAAGTCTATGAATAAATGTATTTATTATCTTTTTATTATTGTTACTGTCATCATAACAACCTTATTATTATTATTATTATTATTATTATTATTATTATTATTATTATTATTATATTAGGATCTGTGCCCTGCCCTCATTTTTTCTGTTATTTTATTTTGTTTTGGTGAGTTGTGGGCTCGGACTCAGTTTCCCACAATTCAACACTGAATCCAGTATGGCCGCGCCCGCACCTGAACCGCGTTTGCTTTCATTATTGGGACACTATTTAAGTTGTGTGGACTTCTCTGCTGGTTGTGCGAGCATTGCCTCATTTGTTGGTTATGGTGGTGTTTTGTTTTTTACTAGTTGCCGTTCGGATTAATTCTGTTTTGCCGCGGGTTGTATTCTGCACTTGCGGTCCTGCCCTGTTACGGCTCTGCGGCTGTGTCCCCATTTGCTTTGTGAGTTTCATCACTGTTGTTTAGTGGGTTGTCTAGCCGGTATAAGCTTTCTGTAGCTTCATGTAGCTTGCCCTAGCTGCTTTCCCTAGCCTAGCTTTTCTGTTAGCTTCCTTAGCCGGTATTAAAGCTTTCTGTGGCTTCCCTAGCCGGATAGCTTTCTGTAGCTTCCCTAGCCGGTGATTAGCTTTCCGTAGCTTCCCTAGCCAGTTGATAGCTTCCATAGCTTCCCTAGCCGGTGTAGCTTTCCGTTGTTTCCTAGCCGGTTGTAGGTTTCCGTGGTTCCCTAGCGGTTGTTTGAAAGCTTTTTCCGTTAGCATCCCTAGGCCCGGTGTGAAAGTTTCGTAGTTTCCCTAGCCGGTGTTGGTGATGGAAAGCTTTCCGTAGCTTCCCTAGCCGGTAATTAGCTTTCCGTGTTTCCCTAGCAGTGATTGATAGCTCTGTAAGCTCCCTAGCCGTATGAGCTTTCGTAGCTTCCCTTAGCCGGTTATAGCTTCGTTAGCTTCCTTTGCCGGGAAGTAGTTTTCCGTTAGCTCCCTAGCCGGTATAGCTTTCCGTACGCTTCCCTAGCACAGTGAAGCTTTTCATAGCTTCCTAGCGGTTGATTGAAGCTTTCCGTAGTTTTCCTAGCCGGGGATTTTGTAGTTTCCGTGTTTCCCTAGCCGGTGTTGATAGCTTTCCGTAGCATCCCTAGCCGGTTATCGCTTCCGTAGGTTCCCTAAAGCCGGTGATTGCTTTCCGTTTAGCATCCCTAGCGGTTATCGCTTCCGTAGTTTCCTAGCCGGGGATAGGCTTTCCGTAGTTCCCTAGCCTGGTGGTGTTAGCTTCCGGAGCTTCCCCTAGCCGGGGTGATAGCTTTCCGTGCTTCCCTAGCCGGTGTGATTTCGCTTTACGTTAGCTTCCCTAGCCGGTGATAGCTTTCCGTAGCTCCGCCGGTTGATAGGTTTCCGTACTTCCCTAGCCGTGATAGCTTTCCGTAAGCTTCCCTGCCGGTGATAGCTTTCGTCAGCTTCCTTAGCCGGTTATAAGCTTTCGTTTAGCGTCCTAAGCCGGTGATTATGATAGCTTTTCCGTAGCTTCCCTAGCCGGTGATAGCTTTTCGTAGCTTCCCTAGCGGTGATAGGCTTTCCGAGTTTCCTAGCCGGTTGATAGCCTCTCAATGCATCCCTAGCCGGTGGTGATAAGCTTTCCGTAGCATACCTAGCCGGTTATCGCTTTCCGTAGATTCACCTAGACGGTGAAAGCTTTCAGTAGCTCCCTAGCCGGTGAAAGCTTTCCGTAGCTTCCCTAGCCGGTGAATTGGATGAAAGCGTTCCGTAGCTTCCCTAGCCGGTGAATTTGAATGAAAGCTTTCCGTAGCTCCCTAGCCGGTGATAGCTTTCCGTAGTTCCCCTAGCCGGTTGATTAGCTTCCGTAGCTTCCCTAGCCGGTGATAGCTTTCCGTTAGCTTCCCTAGCCGGTGATAGATTTCCGTAGTTCCCTAGCGGTTATAGCTTTCCGAGCTTCCTAAGCCGGGATAGCTTCCGTAGTTCCCTAGCCGGTGATGCTTTCCAGTAGCTTCCCTAGCCGGTGATGGGATTAGCTTTCCGTAGCTTCCCTAGCCGGTGATAGCTTTCCGTAGCTTCCTTAGCCGGTGATAGCTTTCCGTAGTTTTCCCTAGTTTTCCGGTGGTAGCTTTTTCCTCTTCTGTGTTCATTGTTGTTGTTCTCCCTGTATTGCTCATGATTTTTTTTTTTTTTTTATGTCCATGGTATTTCTTTTGTTATTACCTTTCATTATTATTGTTTGCTGTTTATAGCTGTGGTTGCTATTGTGGTTATTATTTTTAGTTTACGCTATTGGTGTTATTTCTTTGGGTGCTTTATCATTTACTGTGGTCGTTGTGTGGCATCAGATGCCGTCTAGGTACGTTTGTTCTTTTGTTGGACGTTAAATGAATGGCTGTGTTTTTGTTTTGCATCTTTGTTGCCCTAAGTACACCCCACATAACCTTATTATTATTATTATTATTATTATTATTATCATCACTATTTTTTAAATAATATCAATAATAACAAATATTAACAACAACAACAAAAGAAAAAAAACTATAATAATAATAATAATAATAGTAATAATAATAATAATAATATTAATAACATAATACAAATATATAATAATAATGTATATATGTGATATTATTATTATTATCAGATTTTTTTTTTTACCATTATTATTATTATTATGTTTACGATTATTCTTTGGAGCAGTTTCCTAACTGAGCTTAACAAAAGATTGTGAGTAGAGCTTACAGGAATAAAACAAACGTGTGTAAGAGGTAACTCACCATCTGGAGATGATCCCACAGATCTGAGTAGATTGTGTTATTATACTGAAAGTGATTCAGGTAACTCTGAGAGAGAGAAAAATACAAAACTTGTTAAAAGAAGTCAGTGATCTGAAATGAACAACTGTCTGAATATTGAACCTACATTGAGTCCCTTCACGAAAACATCTTCAGTCAGGAAATCGGAGAGCATCCTCAGCACTGACCCCCCCTGTAGGCACAAACCCACACATCTCAAGATTTAGTTATTTATTTATTTATTACAGCTTTAGAGAGGAAAATCCTTCACTGCTCTGAGACTTTCACTTTCAATCCACAAAAAAGCATATAGGTGCTTTGTAATATGCAGTACGTATTACAAAATATACTTAAATATGATCTGAAATATGGACTTTTCCTCAGATTAGTAAGGGAATGATCAAAATTCAGACGTGATCTAAGCCTTATTGCTGTTTTTTGGGGGGGGGGGGGGTGAACAGAAATTTACATCTTTTTTATTCCTTTTTCAATTTTGCAGATAGATGGCAGAGGTGGGATATGAACCCTGGACTTCTGGTGCACAATCGTGAACCCGTGGAACCGCAGATCTGACTCACTTTTAAAGAGAAGCAGCTCTATTAATGGGTAGCGGTTTAAAAGCAAAGTTTAACTGAAGAGGTTTCATAGATGAACCAAACATTTAAAGACTTTGATCTTTAGTTTGTAAGGTGCTGATTTGGGATAAATAAGGTTAATAGGTAATGATCTGATTAAGTGTGTTTACTTATCACTGCATCTTTAGACTGAAAAACAGAGAGCAGGCTGAATATGGGACGTTACAGGACGTATAAAACGATTGGTCGCCGAGCGTTTTCTCACCTTGCTGTAGGAGATGGCATCAAACACCTCACTGATCTGGGCCGGCGTCAGGACATCGTCCTCCAACGAGGACAGGGGGTGAGACGAGGCCAGAGCGTCCAGGGCGAAAACTCGGTGCACGTCGTTCAGCACTATCAGGTCTTTCTGATAAACGACAATTTAAAAAAATAACTACTGAAAGTCTGAATAGTAAAGAGTAAGAGTTCTACCCTGATTCATTATCAAACTACCAGAAACCCTGACCAGAAAAACACAGATTATTTTTTATTTGCAGTTCAAGCATGGCACAGAAATACCTGGCATCCCTGACGGTGCGGCTCTCACACAGAGCCCCATGAACAGAACTCCTCACTGCGGTTAATGAGGTACAGTACTTACGATGTTCCACGTAGGTTCGGCTCGGTCAGCTCCCAGATATTCGACATACGTTGCAAAACCTTCGTTGAGCCACAGATCGTTCCACCATCTGATGGTCACCAGATTCCCGAACCACTGTTACGGAGAAAGAGAGAGAAAGAGAGAGAGAAGCATTAGTGGGTCGCTTTCGATCTTCTGAACTTAATTTGTTGGGTTTGAACTGCGGGTCGTACCATGTGTGCGAGCTCGTGAGCGATGACGCTGGCGATCCTCTCCTTATTTCCGTTAGACGACATCTCAGGATCGTAGAGCAGCGCTGTTTCTCTGTACGTGATCAAACCCCAGTTCTCCATGGCTCCGGCGCCGAAATCCGGCAGAGCCACCTGATCTACTCAGAGAACGAGACAAGAAACTTATTAAAGATGCGACACCGCCAAAAGTATGCAGCCGCCCATTGGAATCTGCATAGGGTTGTGCTGAAAGCAACATTTTCATTGGTTTCCACCTGCAACACAGTTTTTTTTAGGGAGTTTCTCCTAGCCACTGTTGGAGCTCTATTGGAGCTCAGCTCTAGGCAAGATCTAAATATTTGTAAACCTGCTTTGAGACAATGCTCACACTCTGGGAAAGCTTCTCAGAAAAGTGAGCATTGATGTAGCAGCGCAGGAACAAACTCAAAACTCATTTTTGGACGTGTTTGTATGTGTCCACAAACTTTTGGCTATACATTTAATCTGTATAATGTGAACTTTTCCAAAAATGCACAAAATATGTCCTGGATTAAATTTAAAAAGAGTCATTATCACGGCATTTCATGCACTTATATACTTCATACATTTTATATGGCTTTTTCTGTTTTAAAAATTTTATTCTCAGTTTGTCTCTCAAATTGTTTCCATTATTTATTTTTTCCATAATTTTTTTCCATTATTATAAAATTTTTTAATAATTATAAATAAAAATAATAATTATTATTATTAACAACAACAACAACAAAACAACAGCAATAATAATAATAATAATAATAATTTTTTATCATTACCATATTATTATTATTATTATTTTTTTTTTTTTTTTTTTGCATTATTTGTAATTATTATTATTTACCATTATTATAATTATAATTTTTTTCATTATTATTATAACAATTTTTTAAGCTTTATCAATTATTATTATTATGATGATGATGATGATTATTATTATTATTATTATTATTATTATTATTATTGTTATTATTTTTATACACAAAACCTATCCTAGATTCTTATTAAACTTTGAATTTAATTTAAAAAGAGTCATTATTCATTCACTTTTATGGCTTTTTCTGTTTTTAAGGTTTTATTCTCAATTTGTATTGCAATATATATTTTATATCAGGTAAATGTATTCAAATATTATATTAAAAAACATAAAATACTGATTTAATAATTATAGCTACATATGTTTTTTATATCTTGTTTTTTTATATATATATTTTATATGGGCCTCCCACCTGATTTGGAAAGCGGGTATGAGATGTTATAATATTCCTCAAAGAATTTCAGGATGGGTCCGGTGATGTTCAGCGCGTAGTCTCCATGACCTGCGGTGATGGCTTCTCTGCGGGCGAAGATACGAATCTGAACAAAGGAAAAAGACACCAGCGATCATAATTCAACTCTTACGATGACTTTTACTGATTTTATCTGATTAGACACTGGGTCTTACCACAAGAGGCTGCAAAAGTGCTTCCATTATAAAAAGGCTCTCAGTGGCTACTTTTGGGTAGTGTACCTCTTGGTGAGAGATCGCTGACTGCGAGACATGCCTCTATGACACTTTTACCCACAGCTGGTCCTGTAGATCCTGCACACTCAAAGTTTGCTGAAGCTGGCGTCCCAGTTGCTCCCATAAATGCTCGATTGGTGATAAATCTGGCAACCGGGCAGGTCAAGCAAGTGTTACAATCTGGCGGAGACATTCGTGGTGAGCATTATCCTGCTGAAAAATTCCAGATGGAAGCCCTGCTATGAGAGGCAACACATTTGTATTGCTGAGTTGTTAGTGTCCCTCGTATCACTACTAAAGGTGACCGATGGTCGTAGTCGATGGCTCCCCGGATCATCACACCAGCAGTTGGGGCAGTGTGTCGCTCCACAGCAAAGGCAGGATTGAAGCATCACCACGAGGCCTCCATACGCAAACCCAACACTCGTCAGATTCAAACCTGGATTCATTGCTAAAAGCGATACAGTTCCAGCCCAGAACAGAACAGGTTTCTCGTTCACAACACCACTGCAAACAAAGGTGATGGTGGCTGGCTGTCAATGGCAGGACATGTAATAGGCGCCTGGAAATGGTCCGGGCAGAGACAGGGGTGTAGTGAAACTGTGGGAGCTGCTCGTGCTTGTCGGTGGATCAAACGATCCTCTCTACTGGGAGTCTGTCTGGGCTGTTCGAAGCCTGGTCACTGTGTGTGTGTGCCCCCATAAAACCACTGCTCCCAACACCTCCTAACAGCTAGGTCAGAACGGGTAGGATGAAGGAGATTCATCAAAGTTGCCCGATGATGATCCCCCTCTCAAAGTCTGTCAACTGGGCTAAATGTCTTCAAGTGTAGAGTCGTACAATCTCTCACCATGAGGTCCACTACCAAAAAGTAGCCTCTGAGAGCCTTTTTATAGGGCAGCACTATATAGGAAGCACTTTTACGCCCTCTTGTGATAAATCAGACCACACCTGTAACCATTTACATATCTGCCTGAGACAGAACTGCATGTATTACAACAATCCCACATTTCTATCTGGGTGTGTTATTTTTTTTTGTCAATGAGTGTATATAGAATACGTAAGGTTTATATAATATAAAAGTATAATTACCATAAGATTTCCTTCTAGACCCACTTCTGTTGTCTGAACACTAGTAAATTCACTGACGATGAACGCCACCAGGTACGTCGACATCCTTTTGGTTTTTTCGAATGTAGTTTTATAGACACTCACACCGTCAATCACCTCATCTGTTGGTACTGCGGACCAGTTAAACATTTGATTTATTGTGCGAACATTTCACTTAGACACGTGGTACATGTTACTTTGGGCTGTCTTTATACATAAATAAAACTTTTATATGGCTTCAGATTTAACTTGATCTCAGCTTTCCGTGCTCTCTGGACTGAACCATGGCAGGTCTTGAGGGTTAACGAGCTTCATCTTCAAGAAAAGTAGTCAGGGTTTACAAACGTAAGGTTTTATTATTTTAGTAGGTTTTTATGAGGTTCTAATCTTTAACAGTATACAATGAACCATAAAACCACAAACCATGTTCAGGTTTATTATGTTCTGAATCACTAAGATATCAGAGTAAGTGATATGTGTTAAATAAACAATTAAAGCGGGCACTCAGGTCGCACAGTGGTCAAAGGGGACACCAACTGGGCATCATACCCCGATGATGCAAGAGGCGACCCCTTCCTATCCCTGCAATCCTGTCCAGAACGATAAATAAACTTTAAAATTAACATTAAAAATGATTAAAAGAATAAAAATGAAGACATACCGGATTCCTTTCCGTTGGAGATAGCCTTCGTTGGAGGTGGGTGCAGTAAAGTGATGGTAAAATAAGCTTTCAGTGCAGGTTCATCAAAGCAAGGGAACGCTTTTCTGGCATCTGTAGCCTGCATCTGAGTCGTGGCCAACACCCTGAAAAATACAAAATACAAAGGAAAATGAGTAAACACAAAAATAACACATGCAGATAGAGCTGTTGGCTTGCTGCAAAACTCATGCAGTTCTGTCTCAGGCAGATATATAAATGATTACAGCTGTGGTCTGATTTACCACAAGAGGGCGTAAAGTGCTTCCCCTATAGCGCTGCTCTATAACAAGATTCTCAGAAGATACTTTTGGGTAATGTACCTCTTGGTGAGAGATTGTATGACTCTACACTTAAAGACATTTTGTCCAGTTATCAGACTTTGAGAGGGGGATCATCATTGGACTGAGGGAAGCATGATGGGCGTTGGGTCCAGGCCGGTCTGACCTAGCTGTTAGGAGGCATTGGGAGCAGGGGTTTTATGGGGGCACACACACGGTGACCAGCTCCAGACGGCTCAGACTGACCCCCAGCAGAGAGGATCATTTTATCCACTGACAACTAAGAGCAGCTCCTACAGTTTGGTTATCCAACATCCAGACACAGGGGGCGCCCTCACTACACACCCCTGTCTCTGCCCGCACCATTTCCAAAAGCTTATCAGATTGAAATTTGTTGTCATGGCGCCATTACATGTCCTGCCTTTGTCTGCAGTGGTGTCATGAACGAGAACCCTGGACTGATATGGACTGGAACCGTATCGTCTTTAGGAATGAATCCAGGTTCTGTGTGGGATCTGATGACAGTTGAGTTCAAGTACGGAGGCCTCGTGGTGACATTTCAATCCTGCCCTTGCTGTGGAGCGACACACTGCCCCAACTGCTGGTGTGGTGATCTGGTCACCCCTAGTAGTGATACGAGGGACACTAACAACTCAGTGATATGTGCAGGACATCCTGCAGCCATGTGTGTTTTCTCTAAGCAGGATAATGCTCAGCCACAGAGCAAGGGGTTAACAGGAATGTCTCCTCCAGAGTGTAACACTTCCTTGTCCTGCCTGGTTGCCAGATTTATCAACAATCAAGCATTTATGGGACCAGCTGGGACGCCAGCTTCAGCAACCTACGAGTGTGCAGGACCTACAGGACCAGCTGTGGGTAAATGTCTCGTAGAGGCATGTCTAGCAGTCACTAATCTGTCACCAAGAGGTACACTACCCAAAAGTAGCCTCCGAGAGCCTTTTTATAGGGCAAGAACTTTTTATGGGGAAGCACTTTTACGCCCTCTTGTGGTAAGACCCAGTGTTTAATCAGACCCCACCTGTAATCATTAACATGTCTGCCTGAGACAGGACCACATGTTTTGCAGCGAGCCAACATTTCTATCTGGGGGGGATGTTTTATTTCTGTCAGTAAGAGTATTTGGGTAGTTCATTAAAATAAAGCAGAATAAACTGAAAATGAAACAAGAAATTAGAAAAAAATTAAATATTAAAGATCAATAAATATTTTGTATTTTTTAAAGTAAACTGAGTAAACATTACGTATTTGTTTTTTACATTAATATTTTAATTAGAAAGAAATAAAGTGAATTAAACTGCTAAAAATAATGAAATAAGAACTTATTAGAGGAATATAAAATATAAAAAAAATCACTAAACATTTACGTTTTTAAAAAATCATGCTTCCTTACTTTTTAACAGTTTAATCCACTTTATTTCTTTCTGCTTTCTTTTAATGTAAAAAAACCTCAAATAAGTAACATTCACTCCTTTTACATCACAATAGTACACAATAAGTTCACTCATTTTACTTTTTAAAAATGCTAAACATTTATTGATTTAAAAATTTTGATTATATTTTTAGGATGTAAAATGAGTGAACATTACTTATTTGGTTTTTTTTTTTTACCTTAAATTTAAAGTAGAAGGATTAAGGATTAAACTTTCTAAAAAAAAATTTTGAAATATAATAATAAGGAAATGCATTGTCAAAAAATCCATAAATATTTACATTTTTAAAAAGTAAAATTTAAAATCCTTTACTACTCAGACATACGTACTTTTTAAGTCCATTCTCCGTGTACTCGCTCCTGTAAAACCCTCCCAGATCATCGGCCAGTTCTCCTTGGAAACTCGTGAACAGTTTGTAGGATTCTCCTTCCTTTAGGTGCCCATCCAGGTGGATGACGAGGTACTGGGTCTTCGTCACCAGATCGTAGGACGTGATGCCAGGGGCAGGGGTTTCACCGACGGCCGTCAGCATGAGCTCGGCGGTCAGGCTCAGCTTGTTGCAGTGGATCAGGATCAGATCGGTTTCCTTCACGCACTTGAAGGTGACGGTGGAGTTTCCCGTGAAGATGTACAAGCCGTCTTCGTCCGGCTCCAGGCGAGGCCATAAGGTGATGTCATACGAGTCTGGTACGAGCGTGTCGGGCAGACGGTACTTGTGCCACGGGTCGTTGGATTGGGCCGTGGTCTCCACAGGCCCCGTGGGAGGCACTCCGGTCGTGGGGATCGCTTGTCCTCCGCTGTTCTTGTTTCGTTCCTGGGTGTAAACGACTGAAAGAGCGATGATGGCGGCCACGGCCCCGGCGGCCAAAACGATGCCCACGATGCCCACGACCTTGCTTATGTAGAAGCCCTTCCCCATGGCGACCGGACACTGTGGAGGCTGACTTTGGAGAGACCCGGCTGGATATCAGCGCTGCTACTTATTCACCTCCCGTTAGTTTAATACATCATCCATTAACACGCCGAGCGATAACTCAGAGTTCAGAGGGCACCTCGCTGAGCTTCGGATCTGAGTTTCACACTCGGAGGTGTTTACTGGAATTTGATGAGCCGACTGAACCTGTCTCGAGCACCAACGTCAGCGGCCTCTTTCTGCAAAACTTCTTCAGGAATGGTTTGGTGTTGCCCTGTCCTCCAAATTCCCAAGATCTCAATCAGCATCTGTGGAATGTGCTGGACAAATCCACTTACAGGATTTAAGTGCTAACGTCTCGGTGCCAGGCACCACAGGGCACCTTCAGAAGGTCTTGTGGAGTCCATGGAGAACACAAGGGGAACGTACACAAAACTCGGCAGGTGGTTTTAATGTTATGGCTGAGGACCGTCCAACAGGAAGGTCCCCCAGCTCTTTTCCTGTTCCTACTGAAATCTGCTTTGTGACATACCCACCATTACCTACCATACAATATAAAATATTATTAAAATGATAAAATATTATAAGAATTATAAATATTGAAAAAATAACAACAACAACAACAATAATAATAATAATAATAATCATAATAATAATAATAATAATAATAATAATAATAATAATAATACATAAGAAGAAATAAAATAGCTAAAATATAATGAGAATAGTAATAAATAAATACACTTCAAAATAATAAAAAACATATAGAATAAATAAAAATAATAAATAACAATAAATATAAATATAAAATAATTTTAAAAATACTAAAATAACAAAAAATAATACAAATAAATAAAGAAATACAACAACTAAAAACATAATGAGAAAAATAAAAAATAAATATAACTTAAATAAAAATAATAAAAAATAACATTTAAAAAATAAAAGTATTAAGTTAAAAAAATAAATCTTTAAAAATACGCACATATATATATATATATATATATATATATATATATATATAAATTAGAAAAATAACAGATAAATAAATAACAAAAGCAGATAAATAAATAACAAAAACAAAATAATAAAATTAAAATTAAAATGAACAACAATAAAAAATTTATATCATAATTAAAAAAACAATAAACATAAATATAATAAATAAAAATAATACAAAATAAATAAAAAATAAAAAATGAATAACATTAAAAAAAAATAAATGTACAATCAAGCCGGAAAGTCTGCACACCCTTTCACCTTCTCCCCATTTTATTATGTTACAGAATTATTCTACAATACATTGAGTTCATTTTTTGTCACAAAATTCTACACAAAGTAGCCCACAAGGAGAAAGTGAAAGCACATTTTTAGACATTTGTGCAAAATTATTAATAATCAAAATGTAAAATATTATATGTACACAAATGTGCACCCCGTTTGACATGGCACCCCAAAAGTGAGTTGAGGTGCATTTTCTTTACACCGATACTGCTTGAGATGTTTCTACACCTTAATTGGAGTCCACCTGTGGTAAATTCAATTGATTGGGCATGCTTTGGGATTGCCAGCAGCTGCCCATATAAGGTCCCACAGTTGACAGTGGATTTCAGAGCAAACTCCATGCCATGGGGTCAAAGAAATTATCTGCAGACCAGGATTGTGTCAAGGCGTAGATCTGGAGAAGTTTACAGAAAAACTCCTGCAGCTTTACAGGTCCACCGTGGCCACCATCATTCATAAATGGAAGAAGTTTGGAACCACCAAGAATCTTCCTAGACCTGGCCGCCCGGCCAAACTGAGCGATCGGGGAAGGTCTTGGCCAGGGAGGTGAGCAGGAACCCAAGGGTCACTGACAGAGCTCCAGCGTATCCTTGTGGAGGCAGGAGAACCTTTCAGAAGATCAACCATCCAGGCAGCACTCCACAAATCACAACTTTATTGGTAGAGCGGCCAGACGGAAGCCACTCCTTAGCACAAGGCACATGACACTTTGACACCAAAAGGCACCTAGAGGACCCTCTTTTGAGTAGAGGTTTTTTGTAGTACCTCGTCATCTCTTTTAGGACAACGTCCAGCATGAAGCAGAAGATCAGGACCCCCCACACCACTATCAGTCAGAGACGAGGTCTGATCCTCCAGATGTTTTTTTTAACACTTTTAATAATAATAGTAATAGTTAATTTTATTTCTTAGTGCCTTTCAGAAACTCAAGGTGCATAAAACAATATGATACATGCATACACGAACAACACACAGTAAATAAATACTTAAAAAAAGAGTTAAAAAGCAATTCCACACAAGTATGTTTTTAAGTGCTTCTTAAAATCTGAAAGTGACGAGCAGGTACGAAGGTACAATGGGATTGAATTCCAGAGCTTGGGCCCAACAACACTAAATGCTCGATCTCCAAACATGAATAATTTAGCAGGAAGCTGAGAGAGTAACTGCCCTTCAGCAGATGTCATTAAGGCATGAACAAGTGTCTGAGCTACAGAATCAGGGAGAGAGGTGCGCTGTCCAGCGGTGCTTTTTAAGTGAAAAAAGGCAGTTTTAGTGATACGTCCAATATGGGAATCCAAAGAAAGGGTAGAGTTCAAGATGGCACCAAGGTTACTAACCTGAGCCACAGAGGACCTTACCTAAGAACGACAGAATCTTCTTCACCAAGAAGGTCCAAAGTTCTCTCAAAGATCTGCTGCTCGATTACCTGCTTTTACAATGTTCCAGTTAATGATGAATTGAATAAATGTCCATAAAATCTCTGGGCCATCTTTATCTAGCACATGTTCTCTTATCTGCGCAGAAAAGTGTGATGCGTTACGTCAATCAAAGGCAATCATGTGGATTCCAGAAAAAAACATCATAAATACCTTTATTCTATATCATATAAGAGCTTATGATTAACCCGCCGGCCGTTTAGACTTAAGACCTAAAGATTTCTCTGAAATGCCGCGAGGTGAAACGATACTAACGCAACTTACATAACTTTATCAACCCCAAACTGGCTGCTTTTAACCCTGCAGTGTTTTAATGCATAACATTAAGCTTTTTAATATTCTGCTCCTGTTTCATTCCTTCTCATAGCTACAGGGATCTTAATCCAAAACAAGGATTTTACCAAGGCTGGGGATCTCACACGGTCACTAACTGCAAGACTGCAACTAGGTCCCTTTAGAGATTATTTCCCATCATGCTCCTGGGGGAATTTTACAAGAAGAGCAACTGTTGAACAATGGAGTGGAAACAGGAGTAGCTTTTGGCCCCAGCAGTGAGTTGTTCAGAAAAAGTAGCCAAAAAAGAAAAAGACAAGACACTGCAGAATGTGGACAAATGATAAATGAAAAAATCGATTAAATAATAAAAAATAAAAAAAAATCTATAAAAATTTGAATTAATAATTAACCATAATATAATTAATAAATAAAAATAATAAAGATAAATAAAATAAATTAAAAATAAAAAAACGAAACAAATAATTTAAAATAATAGAATAAATGCAAAATAAATACAAAAAATAATAATAATTACAAAGAATAAAATAAATAAATAAGAAAGACAAATAAAATTAATAAAAATAATACAATAATAAAATAAATGTAATAAATAAATATAATTTTAAAAAATGATCACCAAAAATAAATATGATAGATAAAATATAAATATTACACAATTATAATTAATAATAAATAAATCAAAATAACAAATACAATAAATGAATAAAAATAAAAAGTAAATACAAAAATAAAAAATGATGAAAAATAAACATAAATAAAAGTAATAAAATAAAAAAATCAATAATAAATAAATATTAAATAAAACATAAGTAAAAACAATGAAGTAACAAAGAAATAACAAAAATAAATATAATAAACAATGTAGCAAATAAAAAATTAAGAAAAATTATAAAATATAAACTAATTAACATTAATGATTAAAAATAATAAATAAATAAAATTAAGAAAATTTAAATATAAATAAAAAGTAAATAAAATGAATACAACATAATAATTAGTTACTTAATTAAATAAATAAAAACAATAACACATAAATAAAAAATAAATATATCAAAGTGAAAAAAAAATTCCACAACCAGGTTCACCTCCCTTTTTACTCTCCAACAGAATCATGGCTTCTGATTCTGAGTCTTGTCCCGGTTTCTTTTCTCTACCCTCCAGAGACGTTGTGCCTCGAGCCGCAGTGTAAGGACTTTGGACTGGGCTGGGGTATGAGGGCAATATTGATATATTTCTCTGGGATGTCGATGCATTTTTTTAACAAAACAAAACCACATGCTGCACACATTTCAAAGAAGAGGGTACGTATACATGTAAGGGTAAAGGTAAATGGTACGGGTAGTGGACTGGCCCGCCTGCCGTCCCGACCTGTCCCCGACAGAGATCATTGTGAAACAGGAAATGCAACCACGATTCGGTACTGTTACACACCTTAAGGGGCTTTTTGGAATATGAATAAATGGGGCTCAGGTGGGCCTCACTAAAGAAGTGAATCCACAGAGTCATGTTCCAAAGTCTAAACTAAATTACAGCATCGTAACGCCGCTCTGGGGAGTGATGTGACACTCCATGTGTAGCATAGAGCGCACACACAATGTAATCTTTTTTTATTTTGCCATTGATGGACATCAAGGAAATCGTGAGTGATTTCGCATATTTTTATCTGATTACAGCTAACCTTCGATACGAGCTTATCTTTAACGATACCATTATAAGGTTGTGGAGAGAAATGCAAAGTTTTTTCTGTGCCTTACAAGCTATATAGTGGAAGTATTTATTTATTAGATAATCTGATTGCGCCTGGGGTTTAATTAATAACCTTTGTATGAGGCAAGACTCTGTTTCTTGCGTTAACGTACTGACATTAAATAAATGAGCCAGAATTCTAAAATCAGTACAAAATGAATAAGTAACGATAAACACAGAAAAACAATGAGAACGTCAATTTATTAAGTGAACACAAAAAGCAATATAAATAACACAGTGAAATGTGGACGGAAACGTACAGCAAAAGTTAAGCCTTACGCAAAAGTCCGGATGATCTACAGAGTGAATACTCTGTCCACGCTCCTTTCGAAAAGGCTACAACTTTTATTCTTTATACTTTCCCAAATACTTTTTAAAACAGGGCTGCCAAAACTTTCAAAAAAGATGGTATTCCGAGATACATTGGAGTGCTACATGTATGCGTGTTGCTAAGTGGTTGCTATGGAATCCCAGGTGCTTGCTATAGTGTTGCTAGGTGGTTGCTATGACATCCAAAATGGTTGCTATAGTGTTGCTAGGTGGTTGCTATGACATCCAAAATGGTTGCTATGGTGTTGCTAGGTGGTTGCTATAGTATTTCAGATGGTTGTTATGGTGTATTGTTAAGTGGTTGCTGTGGTAACCCATGTGGCTGCTATGATGTTGCTATGAAACAAGGTTTTGGCCGATACGACGACGATGTAATATAAATGTATTATTATATTATAGGATCCAGATCTTTCTCACACTGTAGGATAACTAAAGAAATAAACTGAATCTTGACCTAATTTAAATAATTCTAAAAATGAAATGGATTAAAATGCACTGCCTGGCCAAAAAAGTCTGATTGGATACTTGATACGTTTGACCCTAGTAGGAGCAACATTTAGCTTCTTATTTCTTAAATGAGCATGCTGGTCGTGGAAAAAGTTGTTAGTGTTTCAAAAGGGTCGAATTTGAGTTAAGAACCGTCCGATGCAATATTAATACCCGGAATGAAAGTGGTGAATGCTCAATTTCACACCAGAAATGTAACGAGAGCTGACAGGACTGGCACTAAACAGCCGTTTGTCCATCAGAAATCCACTTGTTAGTGAGGATTATCAGGAAAAGGCTTCAGTCTGCTAGGGAGAATAACGATTGGACTCTGGAGCAAAGGATAAATGGTCTGACCCTACTGCAGAGAGATACGAAGCGTTAATGCAGCTCTGGACGAGATTAAACGTAGTGGCTGTGCAGAAGGGCATGGAAACAGTGGTCTTATGACTTTCTGAGGCCAGGCAGTGCGTCAAATTAATTCGATTTAATTATATTTATTCCAAAATTCAGACGGCTGGAGCTCAGAACGGCGACAGACTGGGCACTTTGATGTTTATGTCTCCAATGTTGATGTTGCGAGGGATTTCCGGAAGGTTCATGTTCTTCACGGCGGACACGGCTCGAGCCGGAGCGGCAGAAAGTCCACCCTGGGAAAAATTAAAGAATCAAAAACACGGTCAGTAAGCCATACAAATATAAATCGTTACGTATTAATGAGATAAGAGCATTTCCAGAGGGAAACACAGAATGGTTCTGCAGCTAAAGTGGATTGCAGTTGCTAGGCTACATGGTCAATGAGGTGCGACAAAATCGGTAGCTGGGGCTGTGGTGCTGCTAAGACATTACAATGTGTTTGTTATGTTTTCTCCTGTGGCTGCAGTGGCATCACTAAGGTGTTGCTAGGTGGTTGCTATGAGGTGCTTTGGAGTTGTGAAGTGGTTGCTAGGTGGTTGCTAAGGTGTAGCAGGTGGTTGCTATGGTTTTGTTAGATGGTGATATGGTTTTGCTAAGTGAGGTTGCTAGGTGTTTGCTATGGTATCCCAGGTGGTTACTACGGTATCCAAAATGGATGCTATGGTGTTGTTTAGTGGTTGCTAGGCAGTTGCTATGGTATTTCAAATGGTTTCTATGGTGCTCCTAGGTGGTTGCTGTGGAATCCAAAATGGTTACTATGTTGTTGTTAATTGTTTACTAGATGGTTGTTATGGTGCCCCAGAGTTGCTAAGTGATTTCTATGAGTTTGCTGTGTTGTTGCTATGGTATCCCAGATGGTTGCTATGGTGTTGCTAGGCAGTTGCTGTTTAATCCAAATTGGTTGCTATGGTGTTGCTTAGTGGTTGCTATGCAGTTGTTATGGTATTTCAGATGGTTGCAATGGTGTTGGTAGTTAGTTGCTATGGCGTTCCTATGGTGTCCTACTGGTTGCTATGGTGTTGTTATGTGGTTGTTAGGTGGTTTCTAAGGTGTAGCAGATGGTGGCAATGGTTTTTCTAGGTGGTGGTTATGGTATGCCAGATGATCGCTATGGTGTTGCTAGAGTTTACAAAATGGTTGCTCTGGTGTTTCTGTGTGGTTGCCAGGCAGTCGCTATGGTGCATCAGGAGGTTGCTGTGGTAGCCCATGTGATTGGAGGGGTGTTGTTAGTGTATTTCTATCATTGCGATATGAGCAGGGTGCCAAAACCTCCACACTCATTCCTGTGGGGGAAAAAGTCGGAAACCGCGTGTCTGATTAAAAAGCCGTATACGAGCCCGGATCAAACCATCAGAGCAAATAATCCTAAGAGCGCATTCACATGAGAATGGCAAACCCGCTCTGCGCTGGCGATGCCATTGTTTTTCTATGGACAGGGGGCACCGCTCGGTTTTGCCACTTTGCCGCTCCGATCTGACCCCCTGCCGCTGCACTCAAAGCTCGACCAAGTCGAAGTTTGACCTGCTTATCGGCAGTGAGACAGATGGGGGTGTGAGACGTACGGAAGCAGCTCGGTCCCACAGATATGGAGCATTCTCATTGGTCTGTAGAGCCCAGAGCTCTGTAGCCCCACTTTCAATGCATTTCAGGGCACAGTGAGGAAACACGGCATGGCCACTGATCACCAGTGACGGGGCGCTCTCAGCTTCGCCTGCAGGTACCGATGTCACA
This sequence comes from Ancistrus triradiatus, assembly GCA_025084515.1. NCBI lineage: Eukaryota > Metazoa > Chordata > Actinopteri > Siluriformes > Loricariidae > Ancistrus > Ancistrus triradiatus. Next base: position 23,056 of record JAJAGP010000976.1, read on the forward strand.
TTTAGGGGATGTTTGTTTGGCAACAATGAACCCACTTCTTTTCTCTGGGTATTATTCTTCTCGAGTCTTCTCCACAACTCGAAAATACATTTGAACTGCGGGTGTTCATTAGACCTGCCGACAGGAACCGTGCACCGATGGCGTGACCGCCGCCCCCAGCCAAGCGGAGAGCAAAGCGCAACACGCCAATCATGTAAATGCACCCTAATAATCAGGGGAGGCATGGCCCCTAAGGAGCCCCGAGTGATGGACTGGTGCCCGTGGTCCTGTGACCTGAAACAGAACATGTTGTAGCTAACCCCCTGCAGTGCAATATTTATATAAAGCACTAATAAATATTATAGTGACACACACAGGGCTCAGGGGGCACAGCCGTCTAACACACCAATGGCACGACCCGGGTCCCCCCGACCCTCACCTCAGACTTCTCCATCCGGTTCTGCAGCTCCACCTGAGCAACGATCTCATTCATGTTGGTCTCCAGGACCATCCCCCCCATCACCACCTCCTGTAGGATATAATGCACCTAACACATACACACACACAGACGCGCACACACAGACGCACGCGCGCACACACACACAGACGCGCACACAGACGCGCACACACACACACACAACACACACAGACGCGCACACGCACACACAGACGCGCACGCACAACACAGACGCGCACGCACACACACACACGACGCGCACGCACACACAGACGCGCACGCACACACAGACGCGCACGCACACACAGGACACACACACGGGCGCGCACACACACAGACGCGCACACACACACAGACGCGCACACACACACCACAGACGCGCACACACACACACAGACGCGGCACACACACACACAGACGCAGCACACACACACAACAGACGCGCACACACACAGACAGACGCGCACACACACAGACAGACGCGCACACACACAGACAGACGCGCACAACACACAAGACAGACGCGCACCACACCAGGGACAGACGCGCACACACACACACACAGACGCGCACACACACACACAGACGCGCACACCACACAGACAGACGCGCACACACACACACAGACGCGCACACACACACACAGACGCGCACACACCACACACACAGACGCGCACACACACACACACGACGCGCACACACACACACAGACGCGCACCACACACACAGACGCGCACACAACACAGACGCGCACACCACACACACAGACGCGCACACACACACACAGACGCGCAACACACACACACAGACGCGCACACACACACACAGACGCGCACACACACACACAGACGCGCACACACACACACAATGATTTTTTTATGTTAACTTTTTACCTTTGCTAGATTTTACTCTAACAGTAACTGCAGAGAGAAACACAAAGCATAAGCTAAGCTTCCTAAATAACACACTTTAAAATCCGTTGTAAACAAAGCAGTAAAAAGATCAACATCAAGAAAACAGTCCTAAAAAGCAGAAGCATTAAACAGATTAAAAAATCTATTTAAAAAATAAATAGATATGTTTTTTATTATTCAGTTCCTTTCCAAAGCTCAAGGACACTTTTCAACTGGTAGGAATGTAAACATGAAAAAAAATAAAAATCTGTCACACATCATCACAACAAGTTGGAAGAGAAAAAAAAAAAAAGTAAAACAAAAAAAACTTAAAACAATTAAAACATTTAAACAATTAAAAAACATGAAAAGATCTCTTTTAAAAAAGAAGGATTTTTTTTTTTTTATATTCACAAATTTTTCAGCTATTTATAAAATATATATTTCTTTTTTTATTGGATCAAATAAGGAGGAAAAAGGTTAAAAAAAAAAAAAATGTAAAAATTGATTAATCAATAAGAATAAAACTGATTTAATAAAAACAACTTGAATGAAACATTTTTAAATAAAAATCAGGCCATATAAAATACAACAAAATTAATTAAATAAAACAATATTATTAAATAATATGAAATAAAATAAAAATAAATACAGATAATAGGCAAGAAAAATAGTGAACACAAATAAACTGGATGTAAAACATGAAAAAAAAGGGAAACATTAGATATGATCAGGGACAATTTTAAAAAGAGATAAAACAGCAACAAATAAAAGCGAAAACAGCTTGAAAAAAATCTAACAAGATAAAAGCAACTAAAATATTTTTATCGATCGGAACAAACTGGAAAAAGCTGGGAAAAAGATAAAACTAAGAAGAAATAAATAATTAGGCAAAATAAATACATAAAGGAAGAAATATGAGAAAACAGGAAAAATAAATTAATCAAAAATTTTAAAAATGGGTTTTTAAACAGGATGAAAGAAAAACAAAAACAGGAAATATAAAGCCGGAAAAAATGAAGAAGACAGAAGAATGAAAAAATGATGAAGACACTCAGGGTGTACTCACACTAGGCAATTCGAACCGCGCCCGGGCGCGTTTGGTACCCGAGCATGGCTCGTCTGGCCAGTGTGAGTGCTCCCAATCGCGCCCGGGCACGGTTCCGTCGTCACAGACGTGGCCACAGAGCACGGCGCACTGCATTGTTGTACACGTGTGACGGGGTTATAACACACTGCTGTGCCTTTCTTTGGTTTCGTTTTGTTCGCGCTGACAGACTGTGCTGCGGCTAATTGTGCTGCAGGGCGGACGTCCTGCTTGTACTTACTGTACGTGATTGTTTCTGTTTCTCTTTGCACGCGCTGACACACAGCCCTAATACGCCTTATCATAAATGTACTGATGATGTGACGCACTTATGTTCAGCATCTGGTTCTTACAGAGGCAGCTGCACAGCGCGCACAAAACGGAACCAAAGAACGGCACAAACGTCTGTGATTACCCGATCACATGTACAAGCATGGAGGGTGCTGCGCCAGCGAGCATGGTGATGACGGAAGCATGACGGAAGCGGCCGGAGCGTTTCTGTGTGAGGCTAGTGTGTGTGCGGCCACAGCGCGTTTGTGCCCCCTCCTCATTCGTGCTCCGGCCCGGTTCAGGCACCCGTGCTCAGTGCGAGTACTCCCTCAGATAGAAGTGAAAAGAGTTAAAGTAAAATATACAAAAATCATGCAAACAATCTATTAATGCAGAAAAAAAAAATAGAAACCATAGATATAGGCAGGGAGGGAAAATAGTATATATAAAAAAAAATGAACACAAATGAAATGGATATACACAAAAAAGAAGAAGTGAAACATCAGATATAATCAGGGAATTTAAAAAAAAGAGATAAAATAGGAAAAAATTATAAAAACAAAAAGAAGCTTTAAAAGAAAAATGAAAGTAGATAAAAGCAGCTATAATATATATAATACATATATATATAAAACAGCTGCTTCTATCTAGTTTCATTTTTCTTGTCCTGATTCTAAAAAAAAAAATATATATATATATATATATAGAATCAGGACAAACTGGAAAAAGCAGTGGAATTAATAAATAAATAATCAGGCAAAATAAATACATACAGGAAGAAATGGAGAACACAGAAAAAATAAATTAAATCAAAAGTTTCTAAAAATGGGTTTTTAAACAGGATTTTAAAAAAGAACAGGACATAAAACTTGAAAGATTCAGGAATAACGATAAAGACAAATACTCAGATGTAAAATAGGGAAACACATGGAAAGATGAAAAAGCAGAAACCAGATGCTAAAAGGAACAAAGAATGAAAGCAGAAAAGGATAGAAGCAGGAAAACTAGATAAGAGCAGCAACGATGGGTAAGGTCATAAAAATATGAGCAGGGGACTTAAAAACTGAAAAAAGAAACAAACAGATAAAAAGTTGTAAAGGTTCTATAGAATAAGCTACATGCTAACGCAACCTGAGAGGCGCAAGGGCTCGGCAAATTTAAACATTTTAGTACAATATAAAAAGCTTATAAAGTTTGTGTTCATCTGAGAGTCCGTGTGTGTGTGTGTGTGTGTGTGTGTGTGTGTGTGTGTGTGTGTGTGTGTGTGTGTGAGCGGGATCCGGTCTGATCACAGACTGACTCAGCAAACACACAGAACATAAAGGGGAACCGATTAGATCAGATTAGACGTGTGAGAACAGCAGGGCAGGTCATCTCTCACGCACGCACGCACACACACACACACACACACACACACACACACACACACGCACGCACGCAGAGACACACACACACAGAGACACAGAGACACGTATTCTCTCACACACACACACACATAAAAATTCTTTGACTAGACTGGCACAGCGGCCGGGCGCTGAGGGAGGGAAGGTCAGACACTGATATTATTGATGCTGCAACAGCGCCCCCCTCTGGCCGGTCGGTTAATATTGAGCAATGATAACTGAAAAAATAAAAAGGCAGTAAAAATAAAGGAAAGAAGGAAACTAAAGGTATAGAAAGGGAAGGAAAGGAAAAGGTTTTTTTTAAAAAAAATCAAAGCATAAAAACTAGTCATAATCCGTGTAAAAGTTAAAATATCAGCTGGACCTAACACAGCGAGCCAGCGGGGCTCTGACTCACCTTATCCATGTGGAAAGATCGGTCCAGCTCACAGACTTTCTGAAACATTTTATTCCAGCGTCTCCACAAACACCTGCAAGCGCAAAACATTACTAACGGCGCCAACCTGCAGGATCTGGTGGGTAAAAAAAGCCCCCTGAGGTGGGAATCTTACCTGTAGAGATCCAGAATCCCGAGTTCACTCTCTGATGAATCGACACAGAACACGAAGTAAGCGTAGCCGTAGTGTTGTAATATCAGCTTATCCGCGCCTCCGATCAGACTGAAACACCCAGCAGCCCAGGTGTCGTGTGTGTGTGTATGTTGTGTTGGGTGGTGTTGTGTGTGTGTGATAAAATAAAAGAAAAAAGATAAGAACTAAAAAATATATACAGGTGGTGTTCTTGGAAAGTTTGTGAACCCTTTAAGCCTTTTCTATATTTCCTGCATAATATGACCTAAAACAATCATCAATTTTCACACAAGTCCCTAAAAGTAGAAAAGAGAACCCAGTTCACAATGAGACACAATATTATACTTGGTCTTTTGATTTTATTGAGAAAATAAGGCCAATCAGGTGGTGAGTGGCACCCTGTTTTATTTAAAGAACAGGGATCTATCAAAATCTGGCTCTTCACAGCACATGTTTGTGGAGTGTAATCATGGTACAGACAAAGGAGATTTCCTGAGGAGCTCAGAGAAAGAGTTGTTTTGATGCTCATCATGCCTTGGAAAAGGTACAAAGCCATCTCTAAGAGTTTGGACTCCACCAATCCCAGTCAGACAGATTGTGTACAAATGAGGAACATTTCCAGAACGATCATTACTACGTAAGGTTTTTGTGGACCGGATGAGAACAAAGTAGAACTTTTGTTTGGTTTAAAAAGAAAGTGGTTATGTTTGTAGAAAGGAAAACCTGCATGTCCCAGCATAAGAAACTTATTCCCATCTGTGAAACATGGTGGTGGTAGTTCATGGTTTTGGGCCTGTTTTGCTTGCATCTGGGCAAGGACGCTTGCCATCATTGATGGAACAATGAATTCTGAATCATGTCAGAGAATCTAAATGAAATGGTCATGACCATCCTGTCCCATGAAACTGAATCTCAAGAGAAGGTGGGTCAATGCGCAAGACAGCGACCTAAGCACACAAGCTGTTCCACGCAAAGAATGGTTTACAGAAAGACAAAGTTTTCATGTTTGGAATGGCCAAGCCAAAGTCCTGAACCTTAATCCAATTGAAATGTTTGGAAGGACCTGAAGTGAGCAGCTCAAAATGAGGACACCCACCAACCTCCCAGAGCTGAACTGTTCTGTAACGAGGACTGGGCTAAAATTCCTCCAAGCCGGTGTGGCAGGAACTGATCACAACAGCTTCCGGAACGTTTTAGCTGCAGTTATTGCTGCACATGGGGGGTCACAGCATGGTACTGAAAGCAAGGCTCACATAACTTTTGCCCACTCACTAAATGTAATATTGGATCCATTTGCCTCAATAAATAATGTTCAAGTTTAATATTTTTGTCTCCATTTGGTAATCTGGGTGGGTTTCTCTTATCTACTTTTAGGACTTGTGTGAATCTGATGATGGTTTTAGGTCATATTTATGTAGAAATAAATGAAAAGTCTAAAGGGTTCACAAACTTCCAGCAACCACTGTATACACCTCAATTCCAATGAAGTTGAATTCAACTTAATATGGGTTTGAAAGGATTTTTGCAAATCATCGTGTGGTCTGTTTTTATTTATGTTTGTTTTTTTACTCAACGTCCCAACTGTCACATTGGAACTGGGGTTGTAGATGCAGTAAAACATCTACATCCCACATACATATATTATCCCAAGACAAGCACACTAATATGGCATTCAAAGCGTGTAAATGGTTGTTTTATTATACAACTTTATTTCCTTTCCTCATAAACATTTGATCTTCTCATTTAAAAGGCTCCTCCTTAACACTAACACAATAATACACCCACAATCCCAGTATAACCCGTATAACCCATACTGCTATCAGCGGTGCAGGGTATGGTATTTACACATTTTTGTGTTTTTATACCTTCCAACCTTCCAGGAGTTGCAGACGTTACGCTCGCTTGGACACAGGTGGAACGTCTCTCTGATAATCTGGCTGTTGCATGTCCTTCAGCCTGGGCAAGCCAAACAACACACACACAGAATTTGTTGGCGTTACACAATCTGAACCTCAAATACTACATCTATGCACATTTTACCAAACCACTAACAGTTCCAATAAGTGATTGATGTGACTTTTGTATAACAATTTAACACAAGAAAATGTAAAAGCAAACGCTATGTGCTGCGGCGCGACAGAATAAAAGCCCTGTGCGGAAACTTTTCTACCATCAATTTCATGGAAGTAAATAGTTCTAGTTAAAGAAATTAGAATAATGTGGTTAAACATGACACGAACAATTTCTGATATTATTTTAACGACATTATAATATTATCGTAAGAAAGCCCTGCTCTGAGTTCAGGCTGCTGCTGGTGTAATGGTGTGATTTTCTTGGCACACTTTGAGCATGGTTTAAACCCCACAGCCTACCTGAGTATTGTTGCTGACCATGTGCACCCCTTTATGCCCACTGTACCATCATCTGATGCTCGTCCAGAGAATAAACGCAGCATAAAAAAAAAACTAAGCAAATCTCTCAACTGGTTTCGTGGACAATGACAGTCATCTCACTGCATCGGTCCTGCACGCTCAGTTCAGCACGTTTTGGATTCTGAACTGGTCATTTTTGTACGCTTTTCGTTACATGATGTATTTACCTTATGTTTCCTGGTTTTCCTTCCAATTTTTTATTTATCCTTAAGTAAGTGTTTATTTTAATGGCTAGAGACTTTGGTCAGATACGACTATTTTTAAATGTCTTATAGCCTACAAATAAACCTGAATGTCTTTTCTTGATCTCATTTTCAGGCTTTCTGGTTGTGCAGTTTGTGTAAATCCTCTAAACAACGGAGAGAAACACACCTCCTGCACGTTTACGATTATATTCAAACATATGTGATCATAACTGCAGAATAAATGTCCAAAGTAAGTCTAGAATAGACATTTATATGTATGATTACACATGCATAACCTAAAATACACAACAAATCAAATCTATTGATCAATTCCGGAACCTAGAACCAACTTTAAATCCTCTTTATCACCCAAAACACGGACCGCACTTACAAAATACTGGTAGAACCGGATCAGTCTCGGCTTCCCGTGGTTATTAAAAATTAGAATTGCTTTGATCATGATGGATTTTTAACGTTTTGTCCTCCTGAACTCAAATTAATTCGGAATAAATGTAGCTATCGATTTCTAACAACCTATAGAGGCTGAGGCTAGGACTTCCGCACAGCTTCAAAATAAAAGCACGAAATAACCGTTAAGGTGGCAAAACCCGGCCAGAAAAGTACAGTTTAAACAACTAAATAAACGAGCTAACGTAATAGACATCTTCCATACTAATAAAGTACACGCTTTTGCAGCGGGTCTAGTAATCTGAGCAAGGAAAAAAAGGAAGAAAAATAATCTGAAGATTACACCATCATATACACATACAGTGCACTGAACCTGCAGATTAATCACAGTGAAGGCCAAATAAGGTCTAAAGCGCCACATGATGGGTGTCTCTAATAAAGTGGTTAATTAGTACAGATCATGGGACATCAGCAGCCTTCTCAGCTACAAACAAAGTGACAGTTGTGTTCTCTGTGACCTCCCAGCATGTGTTGACTGTTTAAACTTGTCTGATTTTATGTTCTTGGGGTGTTTTATACTGTACTTACACATGTTTTACACAGTTTTAGTAATGTGTTGTGCTCAAATTTGGTGAATTGTTTTTGTTTATGTGATGTGAAATGGCATAGCGACTCCAACGGCGCCGCTGAATGTTCCCCAAAAACAAAACGAAACAAAAAATAGAAAAGAATTTATTATTTTTCTATTCTGAACAAAAAATCGATTCCACATTTAACTTATAGAGTGTATTTTAAAAACATCCCTCGCATTTACATGTTTTGATACAAATTATGATAAATGTCATTTCTTCTCCTTCATGCATGTCTTATTCTTAGCTTTAATTAGTTTCGTTTAGTGTTCTGGTTTTTTCTTTCTGCAACGCAGTTTGATGAGAGAGCCCTACAGTGGTGAACCTTTTAGAATTTTCTATATTTCTGCATAAAGATGACCTAAAACCTCATCAGATTTTCACACAGTCCTAAAAAGTCAGATAAGAGAACCCAGTTAACAAATTATACAAAAATATTATACTTGGTCATTATTTATGACTACAAATATCCAATATTGCTTATTAGTGAGTGGCAAAAGTTGTGAACCTTTGGAGAAATTTTAGCCATTCCTCCTTCCACAACATTTCCATTGGATTAAGGTCTAGACTTTGGCTTGGGCCATTCCACAACATGAAACTTTATTCTTCGTACCATCTTTGGTGAACGGCTGTGTGCTTAGGGGCGTTGTCTTGCTGCCTGACCCCCTTCTCTTTAGATTCGTTCATGGACAGATGTCCTGACATTCCCTTTAGAATTCTCTGATATCATTCCAGAATTATTGTTCCATCATGATGGCAAGCCGTCCTGCCCGATGCCGCAAAAACAGCCCAAACCATGATCTACTACCAACCACCATGTTTCAGCAAATGGGTGATAGGTGTCTTATGCTGGAATGGCAGTGTTTTTTTTCCTTTCTCACTAACACTTTCTTTTTAAACCAAAAGTTCTACTTTTGTCTCATCCATCCACAAACATTCTTCCAATAGCCTCTGGCTTGTCCACGTGACCTTTAGCAAACGCGACGAGCACAATGTTCTTTTTTGGAGAGCATTGCTTTTTCCTTGCAACCCTGCCATGCACACCATTGTTTGTTCAGTGTTCATTTGATTCTGGACTCATGAACATTACATTAGCCAATGTGAGAGAGGGCCTCAGTTGCTTAGAAGTTACCCTGGGTCTTTGTGACCTCCCAACTATTACAGACCCTTCTCTTGGAGTGGATCTTTGGTTTGGTCGGCCACCCTTGGGAGTAACTATGGTCTTGAATTTCCTCCTTTGTACACAACTTTCCTGACTGTGATTGGGTGGAGTCCAAACTCTTTTAGAGATGGTTTTTGGTAACCTTTTTCCAGCTGATGAGCATCAACACCTCTTTTTCTGAGGACCTCAGAAATCTCCTTCCGTGGCCATTACACACTTCCACAAATGTGTTTGTTGAAGAGCATACTTCGATAGATCCCTGTTCTTTAATAAAACATGGTGCCCACTCACACCTGATTGGCATCCCATTGATTGAAACACCTGACTCAATGTCACTTCAATTACTTCTAATCCTAAGGTTCACATACTGTTACCACTCACTAATAATGGTAATATTGGATCATTTTCCTCAACAAATAAATGACCAAGTATAATAGTTTTTTTGTCTAATTTAATTTGTTTAACTGGGTTCTCTTTATCTACTTTTAGGACTTGAGTGAAAATCTGATCTGATGTTTTTAGGTCGATTTATGCAGAAATCTAAAAAATTTAAAAGTTCACAAACTTTCAAGCACCACTGTATATTAACCACTGATAGCTAACTGGTGTGTTTCAGCACCAACGCGTACAGTACAGACAGCACAATGAGCACAGTGAAGGAAAGTACAGATGAATAGAAATACAGAATTTTGAACAGATAATATGCAATAATTATATTTTGTTTCTAAGAATTTGGCTTGGTGAAGCATAAAGTTATAGAAGACACCACACATAGTACCTTTTACTTGTTATGAGCCCATGACTGATTTTTATTTCACGTTTTATCTCTATTTTATAGCGTGAACAATGGTAAAGTGGGACACATGAGATTGATACTCCATATTTTCACATAGATCTTCTACTGATCAAAAGCCTGTTCTGTAGTTCATCTTTGGGATGTCTTTGGGATAAATGTTTAAAGTTCTGTAGATGTGATGTCATATGCGGAAAATTTTCTTCTGTCCCACTTCACCAGTATATTTATAAATATTTGTATTTTTAAAGTGGGACAGGGTGTATCTTTTCCAAACCTTAATTTGACCTTTTTATTTAAGATATTTAGCAGCCAACATCCAAGTCGCATACTGGCTAGCAAAAAAAAAAAGAAAACAAAAAGATTTATTTTGGTAATAAATAATACTCTATGTTACTGTGTTTCAGTGTTTAAATCGGTAAGAAAAATAATTAATTTACATTAGGCCCAATCTGTTTGATTAAAGAAATTACAGAATTGAAGTGTCCCAATATTCTCTGGTCAGTAGGGGTACTTTTTTCATGTTCTTTGTTAAATTGTGTAAAACACAGCCTAAGATTTCAAAAATGATATTATGTTATTATAATATGACATTAAAATTATAGTAGAAAAGTGACAGAGAACAATACATTTCCAAAACTGTCCCAAGTTACCAATATTTACCCTACTATTTATGACTTTATGAGAGTCTTGGTCCTCCCAATGCTTCTTTCTGATCCCATTTAAGGATTTTTTTTTCCTTGCCATTGTGGCAGGTAGTGATGTAGGGTCACTCCCAACAGAGATCTCCGATTAGATCTACCTTAGGAGTTCCAAAGACATGCCTTATGTTAATTAGATGCTCTAAATTGGCCCGTATGAATGGGTCTGACTGTAACCTTGCTCCTGTCACAAATAGCTGTTGATGCTAATGTGCCATTAACAAAACAAACAAACAAAAATATTCTTGCCACTATCGCCCCAGGTTTGCTCAGTTACTGGTGTATTACATATTTGTAAAGCTGCTTTGAGACAATGCTCTGTTGTAAAAACAACAACAACAACAGCAACAACAAACCGCTATATAACTGTAAATAGTTTTCACTTGACTTAGCATATATGCTAGCTATGAAAACCTTCAGGATACATTTTGTTTTTACGGAACTAACAAGATTTTATGTTCAAGGGGAGCATTTGGGGAACACTGCTAATGTAAACAGGACGTTAATTTCACCCGAAGATTTGTAATAGTTTCTTATTAAAATAAACAATTTTATCCTAACATTACGATAACGTTGTTTTTAGCTATGAGTAAACGGTCCACTTTTATTTTGAAAAGAATGCAATTTTCTCCTGAATTGACGCTTGATGGTGGTTTGTTAGCTGGCGAACGGTTAGCTTAGCTTACTTCCATTAAAGTTAAGCTGAACTACGTTAAGCTAAGGCTAAAGCTAACTGCTCTCTCAGTAGGAGCAGGGAGGAATCTGAGCTCCACACGAATGATGATTTTCATTAAGAAATACGTTATTTAATGCGGGTTCAATGTAAGAAAGGTGTACTTTGATTCATCTTGTAGCTCTTCGGTTCATAGCATTAGCTAGCGGGTAGCGCTGGATACAGCGCAGCACAGTTACACGTAACCGCTTATTTACATGTAGCTGGAGAGACGCAGAGCAGGTAAGAACTGCAAACATGGCTTTTATTCAGAATTATTTAACACTTTAACAGGTGTGTGAATTATCTTTGATTTACATATATGTATTCATAAATTTATCGCGTTGTTAATGTCACATTTCAACTGTTTTATGTATCTCAGAACACACACACACACACACACACACACACACACACACACACACACACACACGTGTATTTATTACATGTAGCTCTGTAGTGGGAAAAAATTCTTAGGAACTAAATGTAACTAAAGCATTTTTTCTATTTGTCTTTTGAGTTTTATGTTATTCAGACTGTCTAGGAACTTTCAAGCTGTAATCCACACCTCAGTGCCTCACTGCAGGTATGTATGAGGTGACCCAGGCATCACACGGACTTAGTCGTTCTTTAACACTGGAAAGACAAAAGATTATCTACTTCAAACGAGGAAAGTGTTTCATTAAAAAAAAAGCTAGTCACCTGAAAATGCCGTATCTACAGTTAGAGCAATACTTATAAAGTTCCAATCAGCTGGCACTGTGACAAACTTAGCTGTTGGATGGTAAGAGAGAGAAAAAAAAAGATCACTGTTGGAGTGTTACAGGAAAAAAATCTTGGAGTCACCAAGCCTCAAACTACCATTAGATTATTTGGACAAGTATTTCATGTCATCTGACTACAAACATAAGCACCTGGAGTTTGGTGAGTGATACTGGGCCTTTAACTGGAGCCACCTTTTCGGCATCAAGGAGGATAGAGGGTCCATGTTGATGTGGGGCTGTATTTCCTCCATAGACCCTGGGAACCTGGTTAGGGTACGTGGCATGTACAAGTCTGCTTCTAAAGTATTGGTACCCTTAGTAAAGCTCATAAAACGTTATTTGTGGTTAATACTTTATCACCAAGTACCTTTATCACTTAGTATCTTTCAGGGCTGGACCTAGTTCTGTTGGGTGAATCATAGTGAACTATGGAGCTGGAATCTCCAGTAATATGGACCATGTGCCTTTAGTTAACAGAACTGGAGCCACTGGCCTAGTGGATCTGGTTCTCTCTAGGTACTGGAACTTTAAACTTTAGTACTGGATGATGTAGCTCTTGTAATAGAACCACCTGGAACTACAACTGTTGGTACTGGTCTTGGTAGCTTCAGTTCTGGACCGAGGCCTAGTTCCCTTGTTACTGGACCTTGTACCTTTTGGATTGTTCATTTAAATACGGTACTGTTTAGTACTGGAACATTTGGTAGTGTACTTTTTCTCTAGTTATTCCCAAATCCTTTTAACTTGTGGTACTGAAGCGTGGTAGGGTCAGGTATGTGGAGTGGACATTTATGGTAGTGGAATAAAGTGAGTAAAGAGGACTATTTATCTGATCTTAAGCTCATGTTTGTAGAGTGTATTTGCGTTATTACTTTAGTGTATGTGTGTGTGTGTGTGTGTGTGTGTGTGTGTGTGTGTGTGTGTGTGTGTGTGTGTGTCTGTTTGGGAGTGTCTCAGTGTGATTTTACCTTTGGTACTTCCTTATAACTTTACTGAGCTCATATTAACAAGGTCAAAACTGGAGGGAAACGTCATCCCTAAAACGTGTGTGTGTGTGTGTGTGTGTGTGTGTGTAACATAAACGTATTCCTTTGTTTATCAGAGAAACTTAGTCATGTGATCGGCGTTGTCACACACTGATTCACACAGCTTTAGGCTGAAATGTCTTAAGAGAGTCCAGCTCTTATTAATCCGACCAAGCTGCTGCTGATCTATTACTCTTCTTCCTCCTTTTCTTTCTCACTATTCTCTGTAGCCTTTTTTCTTTTTCTTTTCTTTCTTGCCTTCTTTCTACCGTTACTCTCTTTCTATCTTTCTTTTGTCTTTCTATTGTTCTTTCTTTTCTCCGTGCTCTCTCTAGCCTTTCTTTCTTTCTTCCTAGTTTACTCTTTCAGGAGCGTCACTGATACGGTAGTGACCACCAGATGGCGCTTCAACTCCAAAAACAGCCTTTTTTCTTCAGTCTCTTGTACCGCACATGATTTTGAGTTTATGTTCTGCTAATGGCAGTACGTACTAAAGCAAAAGGAACATGAGCAGAGATGTCGGCCCCTTTCTAGGAGATGTGGTAGATGTTCGGTGACTCTCTGTGTGCAGACTTTGTGGAGTGTGATGGTGCGTAACTCGGCCTGACTCGTCGTGGGCATCATGAACCTCCTGCACGTCGCCCTGGTCCTGCTGGCGTGGTTGGGCGTGTGTGTGTGTGACCCTGGGGTTCGGATCGTGGCCAGTGTGACGGTGGCTGACCCTGGGAACTGCAACCTTTCACTCTGTGAGTTCAGTCAGGTGTTTTTTTCCTTAACGATGATGGTACAATTGTTATTTATCGATAATCAATCAGGATATTGATTAGGGTAAATAACAGTAATAGTTTGTTCCCATAAATGATCGTTTGTTCATTTTTTTGTCTGTTGTATTTATTTATTGGTTTATTTTTTCGTGATGAAATATGGCGTGATGGATAAAACCTAAAACGTGCTAATAATTCAGATTTTCCTGCTACAGAAACGATCCGTTACCAAGCTAACGGCGATTTATTTTTTATTTTTTTCCGCTTTATCACAAGCTTGCGATGAATCTTTAGTGACCTCAGTAAAAACCGCGCTCCTGCTTTGTTTCGTTGACGTTAACGTTAATCGCACATTCACACTGGAAGTTCGTAAGCTCGCTTCAGTCCAGGTTGTCACGGGAACTTCACAGACGTACAGTCTGATAGTAAGGTTAGCAACTATTTTGCTACTACGAAACGTTTTTTCCAAGCTTGTCTGGCTTTGCCCCAGGTTGCCACGGAAACTTCATCACTTACTAATTGGCTACTACGAACCATGTTTCCTAGCTCCGTTTCCCAGGTTGCCATGGAAACTTCACTAGATAAACCATACTACAATACGGTAGTAAGCGTGAAGAAGAGAATTGGCTAATACGAAACAACTTCTAACGAATCTGATACGGCTATTATGTTTCCGTAATCAGTTGTTTAGGATAAATAAAAACTAGCAGTTCTTAGCTAGGTGGGTTTCTATAAATGATCGTTTGTTTGTTTTTTGTTCGGTTTATTTATTTATTGGTTCATTTTTCAGGATGAATTGTGGCGTGTCGGATTAAACGTGTCTGTATAATATCACACGTTTAGGAAAAAACACAGCCGGGCCATGTGTTCGGCTCCGGAGCCGCCATGTGGAACACATTTAGGATGAAAGGGGCTTGTGTGTGTGTGTGTGTGTGTGTGTGTGTGTGTGTGTGTGTGTGTGTGTGTGTGTGTGTGTGTGTGTG
>JAJAGP010000976.1:38371-189522 GCA_025084515.1 Ancistrus triradiatus
TGCACAAGTCAGCGCGCAAAGGGCAGGTCAGGACAAAACCGAGAGGGCCTCCTCTGTGCCGAGTGCACACACACACACACACACACACACACACACACACACACACACACACACACACACACACACAGGAGCATGGGGGCGTGTGCTACAGCTAAGTCAGAAATCCAGTCCTGCTCAGAGCTAAAAACTACACAATGATGACAATACACACACTAACACTAACACACTCCTACATACAACACATGATACACACACACAATACACACATGTCATATATACACACGTATACACTCTCTTACATACAAGTACACAATAACAACACAGACACACTTACATACAGTACAAATGTAGCAGAAAGAAAAAGAGACTCAGCAAAAAATACTTTTATTTTAAAATATTTATTTAAAAAATCCTAACTGAAAATTAGGATTAACAGAAATAAAGTAAAGGAGAAAAGGAAGAATAAAAGAAATGAGGAGAAAAGTAAAAGTTGTAATAGAAGTTCAGAGAAAGAAAGAAAGAAAGTATGATGGGAAAATTAGGGAAAAGTATAAAAAAATGAAAGTAGTAGCAAAAGAAAGGTTGTCAGAATAAGAAAGAAAGAAAGAAAGAAAGAATGAATGAAAGGCTGAAGAGAAGAGATGAAAATAAAGAGAGAAAGATAGAAAGTACAATAGGAAAACAAGGGAAAAGTGTAAAAGAAAAGATACAAGTAGTGGAAATAAAAAAATAAAAACAAAAAAGAAAGAAAGAAAGACAGGTCGGAGAGAAGAGAAGAAAAGAAAGAAAGACAGAAAGATAGAAAGTATGATGGGAAAATAAAGGAAAAGTGTAAAAGAAAAGATGAAAGTAGTAGAGAGAAAAATAAATTAACTAATAAGTCGCAAAATAAGAATTGTCGGATTCAGAAAAAAAGAAAGAAAGAAATAAGTACACATATACAGACTTACACAATAACAAAACACACACCCACACACACACACACACACACACACACACACACACACACACTTCCATAGAGGACATAAGGGGACAGCTGTAGAGAGAAAAGAGATTAAGTGATGAATAACAAAAGCAGTATCTTTTTCCAGGAGTACAGGATGAGGTTAAGAGGATCGAGGTTAGAGGAGGGCCGGACCTTTCAGTGCTCCTTGATGAAGATGAGTAAAGGGACATTACGCCAAGTCTGGGGCGGAGTCACTCGGAGGGCGGACTCAGGCTAGGCAGGTGCACCGTGCCCGGTTGGTGTGAGCGGTCCGTATCGAGCTGGGCAGCGGGGCACTGAACCACACTCAGGCACACGAGAAGAGGTGGGCTCAAACCTGACCTCACCAGAGGCTGGGTATGAACTGGGGTGGCTCATGGGTAGGGCACTGGTTCAGGTCGTGCTTTACTAGGGGTGTAGTCAAAACCACTAGAGCCGAGTCCGAGTCAAGACCAGATTAAGATTTGTTTCATCATACAGGAATAAAACTTGATTGATTGAAATGATATATATTAATAATAATGATCATTATTAATTATTATTATATTAGAGTCTTAGTCCAACTAAGGTCATGTAACTCCTGGAAGTAAATGATGGTGATGGTTCAGTTTCCCTTCTTCTCTCAAACTTAATCAGAATCACCACATAAAGTCACCTGAATATAAACAACAACGTCCAATCTAAACATTTAGTTATTAAATGGGAAAAAATTATAATAATCACAAATTTTGTGGACATGGTACAGTAAAGCGAGCGAAAAGTTGAAAATACTTACAATCTACACATCAGATTATTCCGAATAAATCGTGTTCATTGATTGGATGCTGAACAAGAAGAGGAGGAACTTGTTTTTCTGTTAGCCAATCAGAGTGCAGATTTTATTTAGGCCTGTAGAGAAAGGGCTGATTTATTCTGTTTGAATGGACGGTTCATAATCAATAACGACGGAAAAAGGTTTAGTTTATAACTAATGTTACCTCAGACAGACAGACTGATCTTGAGAACAGTTTCTGAGTCCTCCTCACCTGAGACCGAGACGAGTCCAATGAGGTCGAGACCGGACTATGGTACTACAGCACTATATTTTACAATAAATAATGATTAAAAGATGTTAAAATGACACAAAAAGAGAAAGTGGATGTTTTAACTCATGTAACAACAAATAACACAGGGCTTGGTTGGGATGTATTTATGTATTTAAATCTAAACCAAACGAATACTTTTAACTCCTTTATGGATTCATAACCTTGTAAACACAAACATATTTAATGTAAATGCAATTAATGTACACAGTAATCCGATAATGGTCATCTGTGTGTGTATAAAACAATCAGACTTAGAAATAAAAACTTACAGTATATGTGTGCTTCTAAATATTATTACTATTCCAAATTATGAGCTGGTTTATGGTTCATTTTGGAAGTACTAAAACTGTGTTGCTCCTTTTATTCCTGTAATTTGTTCAGTCCTTTAAATAAAAACTGTTTCATTTCTACGACAATGAAAAGTTTGGACATTTAACCTACAGATGTCACAAATCATGGCTGAGTTGGTTGATCCAAGACCCTAAATACTGTAAAAATACCAGTTTTACCTTTTTTTTTTGACTAATTTCTGGCTAATTAAACCCAGGGACAGAAAAATATGGAAGCTTTTAAGTGTTTGAATCCATGTGTGAAATTTCAGTACTGACTGTAAACATTATCGGTGCAGCAGATTATGGAACGTTTTATGGTTTTATTGGATATTTATGAGTAAATATAAATACAACGACCCTCTTGTTACGGCTATTACTCTAATTTATAAAGCGTCTTCACCCAAGCAGGCTCAAAGGGCAACTTATCGAAAATAGAAGGCGATTAAACAATAAATGAACAAATATGACAAGTTCAGGCGAGGATAATTAATAAAACGAGCTTCCCTTAGACCCTGAGTGATGTTAATTAAAATAAACATAAATGAATCCTTTCCTTACCTGATTTATCCTCTCCCAAAAGTGTGTGCGCACGTTTCAGAAACCCTTATCTCAGTAAAAGTCTATGAGCGATTATTAGTCGACTGATAAGGGGAATCATTTGTGGTTTCTATTTTATATGGGTTATTCAGGGGCAAATAAACAAACACGACTTGTGGTGTTTTCCTCGATGTCGTTCTTACTCATTTCACTTTATTTACAGAGATTTTAAATAATCCAAAGATGCTTTAGAGGAAACAACAAACAGATATATATTCCAGATTTAATTTCTTGACTTAATAAAGTTTTTGGACCGTGCCCAGTTAACCAGTGTGTTTAGAAAAGGTTATGAACTCTAAATGACTATAAAATATTATTACTACGTTGTAAAAGAAATTATATCCTGTATCACTGTTTATACAGCATAAATAATGAGTGTAAATGTTTTACAGGTTTAAAGTATCAGCCCAAGTGATCATTAGGAGCCGATAAAATAATACGAGATTTGCTGAGGACGTTTTAACTTCGAACTTTTAAAATGTTGCCAAAATTCGTTCACTCGTCTCTGTAAAGCACAACGCACTTCTCTTTAATCGTCATGGTGGGTCTGGAGCCTAAGCGTAGGTCATAGGAAACCCACATGGGCACGTGGAGAACATGCCAAACCTCTGCAGCGTACTGAACCCATGAATCTGGAGCTGGTTGGTGAAATTGTGTGTAATTATTATTATTGTTATTATGAAGTAGGGTTATGTGCTCGTGGTGCATTTGCTAGTCCACGACCTCAGAGATCCGGGTTCGAGTCCCTTCCAGCCTTGCAGAATTGGCACTAAACAGCCCTGCAATGAGCGGGCACCCAATCTGGGGCACAGTCATGCAAGAGCCCCGTGTTCTCAGAGGATAAGATAAAATAATAATAAAATAATGATTAAGATGGTTGTTGTCATGAACTGGAAGCCCTTACCTTCAGCTTATAGAGTCTTATAATGTACGATCAAAGCACTAGGGGCCTCGGTCAAGGGCCCAAGTGTGGCAGCCTGGCAGCTTTGTGCCAACAGTCCAGTCCTGATCCCTAATCAGTACCTTAGGAGTGTAATTAGAGTGAGTTGAGCTTAGTTTTGGCTCTCTGTCTTGTGTGTGTGTGTGTGTGTGTGTGTGTGTGTGTGCTCTGCTTTAGCTCAATTTGAACAAAAGCGACGTTCCAAATGAATGAATGAAATGTTGAATAAATAAAAGACGTTGCACACAGATGTGAAAATGAGCACGCAAAGCCAAAGAAATGCCATTTGAATGACTTTAATAAGCAAAATAGGAAACCATTTCTTCCATAAAACAACAACAAAAAAGACGAAACAGAAACCAGTCTGAATGGAACAGTTCAAATTTAACATTTTCTCTCTCTCGCTCGCTCGCTCGCTCGCTCTTATTTATATTTATATATATAAACAGGATTGAAAATTGATCCCCTCATACAGGAAAATGAACCAACAGAACAACAACCCGCTGCTGCAGTTTGGATTTGATTTCAACACAGTTGAATCAGTAACTTAAAATATTACAATAAAAAAAGATTAAATGCATGACTTTTTTTCGTTGTTTTGCTGTACTTAACAATAATTCTCAAATGCAAGCACCATGCTTAGTCAATATGATCTGTCTGACAAGTTTAATTTAATCATTTCAAAAAAATAAAACCATAACTATGCATCTGGCCAGCAGAACCAGAATCTGAGAAATCAGAAACAAGAAAAACCAAAGACAACATGACAAGTTCATTTTGAGATTTTGCAAAACCTGAATCCCTTTTTTTTTACTGACCGGCAGAAAAAAAACACAGGAAAACCGAACAATGATCACTCATGTGCAAGAACGAGGAAAAAAAACCCTGATTGTTTTAGGAATGCCTCTTTTTTTGTTTTATCGAAACTCTGTGATAATTCAGATTATAAAACAGGAATGGTTCGGCAACATGACAGTCTCCTGCTACCAGAAATCGACCTCCTGTGTCTACACTGCGTCGTGTGTGTGTGTGTGTGTGTGTGTGTGTGTGCGTGCGTGTGTGTAAAAGCGCACGTGTGTATGTGTGTGCATTTTTATTGCATGACCTTGAACGCAGTTTACAGCACTGCCAAGTGTATCTTTGTTGTGTCTTCCTTGAGGGCGGTCTGCACAAAATGACAAAATGACAACAACTACAAAAAACAAAAGTGCACTTAATATACAAACTAAGCTCTAAACTTTGGATGCAACCGCAACAAAAGGAAACGCCTTCGATTCAGAAATCAATCCCGAACTTTCAAAAGGAAAAAGAAAACCTGTTCCAAATACGCAATTTTTTTCTGCACGTATTTACAAGCCCCGAAACGAACCCCGAACCCCCTGCAGCCGCTCAGGCGGCCGCCGCGCCGCGACGTGACGTGACATGACGTGACGTGATCGCCAGTTTACATGTAACGTCCCAGAAAAAAGACCAACAACATGCTGCTTAAGATACACGAAGAAAAAAAGAAGGAGGAAAAGTACAAAATAGAAATTATTACCGTACATGTCCAGCATGCAGGATTAATATTTTAATGCAGTATATCTATCTTTATAGAACCAAGCAGGCAATAAAACCACTGACATGTTGCATAAAAGTTTTGCATACGGTCCGTCTCGTTCTGAAAATCGACACGTTGGACCCAAGAGGGAGGGAAAAGTCCAAAAAAAGTCCAAAGTTCTCTCTCTCCTCTTAGCATATTGATTTAAAACTGTAGTTTCGCCAGCGCTGTGGATTGTTTTTTTGGGATTTTAACACACTACAGTCCGAGGAAAAGAGCAGTGTGCACTACTTTCTTTCCCTACGAGCAACTAATCTACAAAAAGAAATAAAAGAAACCCAGGGTGGATCGGATGATTTAAAAGCCCTCTACCTTACAACTGATTGAAGGAAAGAAAAAACCTGAACCTCTGATTAAACAAAAGAGGTGACATATGCAACATTAAAAGAACCTGTTCTGTTTAAAACGCTGATTCTAACAACCTGTGATTAAAATGACCTATTTTTCTGTAAAAATGTGTAGTTCTAAGAAACCAAAGATTGTTTTGATCCAAAGCAAAACAACACTACAGAAACAAAAAGACAATTTGTGTGCGAAACAGACGGACACAAAGAAAACCCGAGTACTTGTGATTTGTTTCAACCAGAAGTAGTCCTGATTTATAGAAATGGCTGTGTAGTTATGAATTTTAAAAAAGAAAACTCCCGGTATTTCGGTTGCGAATGGATACAATAATGCGGTTATTATTCTTTTTCTGGGTTACTTTTCTAATACGAAGAGTACAGCCATTATTATTATTAGTATATCGTAATACAATGTCGATTAGTAACGTCTCTGGAGCGTAAGATGGAAACCGGACTCACATGAAAAACTCGGGCGAGGACGGGTTGTCGCTGGTGGAACCTGCCTCGCGGAACCCGGGGGCGACGCTGGCGCCCGCCGCCGACGTCAGCTTCTCGCACTTGAGCTTGTAGGCGTCCCGCTCTCGCGCCAGCCGGCCGATCTCCTGCTTGAGCTGCTCCACCTGGTTGAGGAGCTGCGTCTTCTCGCTCTCGAGCACGTGCTTCTGCTGGACGCGCTTGAAGCGGCAGGACTGGGCGTAGCCGCGGTTCTTGAGCGTGCGCCGCTTCTGCTTCAGGCGCACCACCTCGTCCTTGGAGAAGCCTCGCAGGTGCCGGTTGAGCTCGCGTACCGACATGGAGACCAGCTGGTCGTCGGAGAAGCGCTCCTCGGCGCCCAGGATGCCGCTGCCGTGGTGGTGACCCGGCTGAGCCTGGTGCCCGTGAGAATGGTGGCTGTGTTGGTGATGGTGGGCGTGATGATGGTTGTGGCCGGCGTGATGGCGGTGATGGAGCTGCGGCGAGCTCGGAGACGGGCTGTCCGGGTCCTGGTGCTGATGATGCTGCTGGTGCACGTGGGCGTGCAGGTCGTCCGAGTGCTGCTGGAGCCCGGTGTACTGAGGGTGATGATGGTGAGGATGGTGAGCGTGATGCTGCTGGGCGTGATGATGCTGCACGCCACGGTAACCCTCAAAGCCGCCCTGTTGGAGCTGCTGCTGCTGCTGCTGCTGCTGTTGTTGCTGCAGGTGCGGTGGTGGTGCGTGGCCGATCAAGGCCTCCACCGCGTCTTCGGGCGTCAGGCCCAGGGCGTGAGGGTCCACGTGCTGCGGGTATCCGCCGCCCGGCATCCAGTACAGCTCCTCCAGGTTGCTCTTGTGCTCTGATGGGCTGAAGCTGGGCGACGAGGGCACGGAGCTGCAGGGCGTGCTGAGTGGCGTGGACGAGACCGAGCCTTGGGGCTGCACGCAGCGCCGGCCGGCGGCCTCGAGCCCGGCGGCGAGCGCCTCTTTCTTGACGTCGAACTTGAGGAGGTCGAAATCGTTGACGTAGTCCAGCGCGAGCGGGCTCGTGGGCAGCTCGGAGGCGGCGCTCATCGCGTCAGTGCTGCGGCTAGCGGCGATCGCGATCGACAAGTTGCGCGCGCCGGTTGCAAAAACACACCTCTGCCCCCTCTGTTCTGCTTTTACCATGCAACAGTCTGAGTAAGTCCAGGTCTGGTGGGGCATGCAGCAGGGGAGGAGAAAGGGGTATAAAAAATGGAAAGAAAAAAAAACAAAACAAAAAAAAACAAGCTTTTCACCTAATGCACCGCAAAAGACTTTGCAATGCGCATCGTTGGCGACTCAAGACTGCTTGCGTTCGTGTCTCGTGCCAAACGGAGGTAGAAAAGTCCCGGAACTGATCTAAAGCCTCAGGAAAGCTCGGACTCGCATCGCTCGCGTGCGTGGATCGTCTCTCCTTTTAAGTCTCAAGAGTGGAAAAAAAGTGTGAGAGGTAGCAAAGTCTCAGTGCGCCCAAAGTCCGAAAGCGAGTCGAACACCATAAATAAGATGAACCTTGCGCTGAGAAGGAAGGGCTCCAGGCCACCGTCTGCCAGCGAGGTCCGAGGTCCGAAAGGAAGGAGCTTTGGCGTCTCTTTTTTCCAGCTCTGCACCGCAGAGAGAGAGAGAGAAATGGGGAGACAGAAGGAGGGAGAGAGGGAAGCGCTCCTCTTCTCTTCGCGTCTGCGTGCTGGACTCTGTGTTTGACGGAGAAAGCTGGCTCTCTCACTTATATCTGCAGCGCAGCGCGACGCTTTCACGAAGGAGGAGACTGGGTTCGCGCTCTGGGCCAATCAGGACAGGCTTATTTGCATAAACTCCACCCAGACCTTGTGGGCCGCTTTAGAGAGACGCTGTTTGTTAAAGCGCACAGAGCGCTCCAGAGGAGTGAGTGTGTGTGTGTGCGTGTATTGTGTTTGTGCTCTGTGTTGTTCTGAAACGCGTCCTGAACCAACTTCACGCACCTTTTCCACAACAACAGTCCATTCCCTGCTCATTTATGTATTGGTTTGTTTGTTTGGCTCTCAGTCTGTGCGCAAACCCAGATTTTATTATAGGCGTTATAATAAAATAATCATTACGCTCCGTTTTGCGCTGCGCTCTCCAATAATAAGAGATCATCAGGATTTTATTAGGAGCTCGAAGATATGATAAGTATTATAAGGTGTGCTTAAGTTCAAACGCGTTCATGTCATGCCATTTCATAGGACGTAAAGAGCGCACCCAAAAAGCATGAGTTCAAACAATATTTCGTACTACATATATAGATCTGAAATATGAATAGATCTATCAAAATGCATGCACTTACAGTTACAATACCGTTTTTAATAGGTTATTAAGAAAAAATAATGATTAATAGCACATACAGGACCATTATGTTAATCTACATATCTATCCATCTATCTATCTATCTTTTCCCTTATTCCTTAATTTGTAAAAGTCCAAATCTCATACAAATCCTCTGTAGCACACCATCTACTACAAACCTACACCCGATATCATGTACATCATACCTTTATCTCCACATAGTCCAAAGCACAGATTCATCCTCCAGCCTTAAAGTTATCTAAATCTTTTGCTGCACGCGTAATCAAAGCCATTAAGTGTAAACAGTCCTATAAAGCGTCTCTGTGCTATAATGCACCTCTAACAGAGTCTGTTGGCTCAGTTTCCCTGCTCACAAGCAGCTGCAGCTCTGAAGGAAAGGATAATGGGTTACAGGGAGCTGTGAAAGGGCAGCGGAGCCTGAACAGGACCAAAAGACACCGAACTCTGCCCTCTTGTGGACATTTTCTTACACTCACTCGCCCTTTAGCGCCGTCATGTCTCCTTAATAAATGTTTAGAAAATGGTTTTCTTTAACGTTGAGAACTAAAATGTGACCATTAGCAGTAATTTGTCAGGATAAAGCAAAATAAGGAGCACGCTATGTGATGTATAAAATCAGATTTATGATGTTTTTTTTATAATTATTAATATCATCATGTATTTATTTGTACATACATGCATTTAAATACCTACATACATAATTAAGAATTTGAATGCATATAGTAATCATAACCTGCAATGTTATTATTATTATTATTATTATTATTATTATTATTATTATTATTATTATTATAACCTATAATAATAATAATAATAATAATTCAAAATGATAATATAATTAAAATAATAATAATAGTATTCAAAATGTAATTATAAGCTAGTGTAATACTCCTACTCCTACTCCTACTACTACTACTACTAATAATAATAATAATAATAATAATAATCAGCAGAGAATGCAATAATAATGCAGTAATAAATACAAAATAATATGGCAGGAGTAGCACATGAAAACTACATTAACCATGTAAAAATAATACTGAAATAATTCTGCAATTAAAGCAAGAATAGAGCAGAAACTGCAGTATAACATGAGTAATGTTTTAAGATATATAGTAATAAATGCAATAACCATACAAAAGTGAGGTAGTAATAAATGGAGGAAGAAGTGTGATGAGTAAAAATAATGTCGCAGTAAATGCAGTAATGGATATGGCAATGAAACAAATATAATACAGAAGTTATAAAGGAATAATGCAATAATAATGAAGCAATACATACAAGGACAATTTAAAAGTTATGCAATAATACAGCATAAATCATAAAACAATACAGGCATGAGTAATGCAGAGATAATGCAGTGATAATCCAGTAATACAGTAACACAATAGGAATAATGCAGTAATAGTTACTGTAGTAAATACAGGAGTAATACAGCAATATTGGAGTAATAAAGGAGTAACAGGTCAGTAATAATGCAATAATAATCCAGGAATAATGTAGAAATGAAGGAGTAATGTAATAATCATGCAGTACCAAATACAGGACTAATGCAGTAACAAGGCAGTGATCCAGGAGTAATACAGAAAGGATGAAATATTAATGCAGTAATAATGATGTGATAATGAAATAATAATCCAGGAGTGATGTAGAAATGATGAAGTGCTAAAGCACTAATAATTCAGTGATAGTGCAGTTCAGAGACGATAATAATCCAGGACTAACACAGTCATGATGCAGTAATAATCCAGGAGTTAGAGAAATGATGCAGTAATCATTGTTGTAATAAATCCGGGAGTAAAACAGATGTGATGAAGGACTAATGCAATAATAATGCAGTACCAAATCCAGTAATAATAGACTTAAGCAGTAATAATGTAGTATTAAGGCAATAATAGTTCAGGTGTCCAGGGGTAATGCAGGAATAATGCAGTGATACCATAGTACCATAATAATCCAGGACTAATGCAGACAGGATGGAGGACTAATGGAGTAATAATGTTGTACCAAATCTAGGAGTAATACAGGAATAAAACAGTAATAATACCATAATAATCCAGGAGTAATGCAGTAAAATGTATTAATAAGGCAGTAATGGTTGTTGTAATCAATCCATGAGTAATGCAGTAATAATACAGTAATAACACAGTAATAACACAGTAATAACACAGTAATAGTTGTTGTAATAAATCCAATACTAATACAGAATTGATGATGAACTTAAGCAATAATAATGCAGCACCAAACCAGGACTACTGCACTAATACTAATAATAATAACAATACTAATCCTAATAGTCCAGGACTGGAGCAGTAACAATGCAGCAATCTCTTGAGCAGTAGCAGTGATCAGCTGAGCTGCTCCTCTCTGGGCCGGCCGCTAATGGAGCAGCGATGTTTAAAGCAAAGCCCTGTGTCAGCAGCCCATTGCTGGTTAATGATCTATTAAGTGATGTGCGTGTTGCTTATGGACAGAGAAGGAAAAGTGTTGATGCAATGCTTATTCGGCCCTAATGAGATTCCACAACCTACGAATTTTTAGGACTGGATAACGTGAATAAAATCGGCTCCTGCAGCTTTGCATGGAGCACTCTCAGTGCGGAGGTGCTGCGGGACGCTACGGACCTCTCAGCGCTGCAGCCCGCAGACACAGCTCACCCTCGGCCCGCGCTCAGCCTCACGCTACACGCTACACGCATGCACACGTTCACACCACGCCTGTTTACACTGATTTATTCATCGCCCTCCATGGGAGGATGGATTTCTCTTTCTGGACTTTTCCCAGCACTCGGATGTAGGAGGTTAAATCACAAGCATGAAGGTAAGACTCAAACAATTTATTCATCCAGGAAAAATCCTAAGTGATGCATTTTGAGGTGTTTATTAGATTTCTTTAGGCTGTGTGTGATGTGAGGGATCATGAAGTGTTTCCTGTTTTCCCCTTTGTATTCCCTTAGAGAGGCCTAATGATTAACAGGAACAGTTTGAGCGGATCATTCATCACACTGGAGACAGAGAGAGAGAGAGAGAGGGAGAGAGAGAGAGAGAGAGAGACAGAGAGAGAGAGAGAGAGAGAGAGAGAGAGGGAGAGACAGAGAGAGAGAGAGAGAGAGAATACAGAATACTGCTGTTTAGTCCACCCAAATGTACAGTTATATATATATATATACACACCAGTCCTGAAAATAAACACATGAATTCATTTAATAATAGGAACTATGATTTCGTAGTGGCTCTCTATATGATTGTGTGTTTTTGTTGTGAGTTTTGGTTCTGAATATTTGGTTCTGAGTGTGTCTACATGGTTATTGATTTTGTATGAGTGTTGTGTCTTGGGTCTGTACATGAGTGTGTATTTGGTTGTGTGACTGGGTCTGAATATGTGTATGTTTGGTTGTGTGTTTTGGGGTCAGTATATGGGTGTGTTATTGGTTGTGTGTTGTTGGGGTTTGTGTATGAACGCATACTTTAGGTTGTGTCTTTTTGGTCTGTAGATTATCATTTTGTATTTGGCTGTGGCTCTGTATGTGAGTGTGTGTGTGTGTGTGTGTGTGTGTGTGTGTGTGTGTGTGTGTGTGTGTGTGTGTGTGTGTGTGTGTGTGTTTATGTGTTTTTAGTCTGTGTATGCATTTGTATTTGATTTTGTGTTTTTGAGTTGTATATGAGTGTGTAATTGTTGTGTGTTTTTGGGGTCTGTATGTGAGTGTGTGTATTTGGTTGTGTGATTTGGGTCTGTATATGATTGTGTGTATGATTGTGTGTTTTTTGTGGGTCAGTATATAAGTGTGTGTATTTGGTCGTGTGTTTGTAAGTGTGTGTATGTGGTTTCGGGTCTGTATTTTAGTTTGTGTATTTGGTTGTATGATTTTAAGTGTGTGTATATGTGTTTTTGGGGTCTGTATATGAGTGTGTGTATTTGGTTGAGTCTCATTATTTTGCCCTGTAGGAGTGTGTGTATTTGTTGTGTGTCTCTTATGGTCTCTGAATAAGTGTGTATATGGTGGTGTGTCTCGTTGCGTGACTATACGAGTGTACAGTTAGTCTGTGTCTCTCTTTTGGTTTCTACATGAGTGTGTATTTGTTTTTGACTTTCTTTCAATGTGGAGTTGGCTGTGTTTCTCTTTTTGTTGCTCTATGTGACTCTGTGTATTTGTGTCTCTTTTTGTTGCTTTACATGAGTGTTTACAGTTTTTATGTCTGTTTTTGGTGTTCTGTGTGAGAATGTGTGTTTGTGTCTCTTTTTGTTGCTTTACATCAGCGATTATACTATTATTGTCTCCTTTTGTTGCTCTTTACTAGTGTGTGTTTTGTTTGTCTGTTATTCTTGCTCTATAGGAGTGTGTGTAGTTGTTTGTGTCTCTTTTTGTTTAACTATAGGAGTGTGTGTAATTGTTTGTGTCTCTTTGTTTCACTATAGGAGTGTGTGTGTAGTTTGTGTCTCTTTTTTGCATCTCTTTCCGATGCTCTGTGTGAGTGTTTATACTTTGTGTGTGTGTTTTTGGTACTTTGTGTGAGTGTGTGTATTTGTTTGTTACTCTTTTTGTTCCACTCTATGAGTGTGTGTAGTTTGTGTCTCTTTTTGCTTCACTCTATGAGTGTGTGTGTAGTTTGTGTCTCTTTTTGTGTCACTCTATGAGTGTGTGTGTAGTTTGTGTCTCTTTTTGTTTCACTCTATGTGAGTGTGTAGTTTGTGTCTCTTTTTGCTTCACTCTGAGTGTGTGTGTAGTTTGTGTCTCTTTTTGTTTCACTCTATGGGAGTGTGTAGTTTGTGTCTCTTTTTGCTTCACTCTATGAGTGTGTGTGTAGTTTGTGTCTCTTTTTGTGTCACTCTATGAGTGTGTGTGTAGTTTGTGTCTCTTTTTGTGTCACTCTATGAGTGTGTGTGTAGTTTGTGTCTCTTTTTGTGTCACTCTATGAGTGTGCGTGTAGTTTGTGTCTCTTTTTGTTTCACTCTATGGGAGTGTGTGTAGTTTGTGTCTCTTTTTGTTCCACTCTATGTGAGTGTGTAGTTTGTGTCTCTTTTTGCTTCACTCTATGAGTGTGTGTGTAGTTTGTGTCTCCTCTTTTGTTTTTGTTCTACACCGAGTGGTGTTGTTTGATGTTTTGTCGTCTTTCTTTGTTTTTTCCCTCTGAGTGTGTGGTAAGTTTGGTGTATCTTTGTGTTTCACTCTGAGTCTGTGTTGTAGTTTTTTTCTCTGCGTGGTGGTGTCACTCTATTGTTTGTGTGTAGTTTGGTCTATTCCTGTGTTTTCACTCTGAGGGTGGTGTAGTGTGGTCCTCTTTGTGGTTTCTCTCTGAGTTTGTGCCATCAGGTTCGTGTCTCTTTGTGTTTCACTCTATGTGTGGTGTAGGTTTGTCTCCTTTGTGTTTTCATCCTATGAGTGTTTTGTTTAGTTTTTGATTTTTTTTTTTTTTTTCATCCTGTTTTTTTTTACCCCCTCTATTTTTTTTTTTCCACCTCTTTTTGAGATTTTTTTCAACTTTTTTTTTCGTCTTTTTGTGTTTCCACTCTATGAGTGGTGGTTTGTTGTAATTTTTTGGTCCCCCCTCTTTGTGGGTTTTCACTCCCTGAAGTGGTGTGTTTAGTTTTTTGTTGTCCCTCTGTTCCTCTTTGTGGTTTCCCACCTCCTCTGAGTGTGGGTTGTGTTTAGTTTTTTTTGTGTCCCCTCTCTTTAGTTTTTTTTTCACTTCTGAGTGGTGTGGTGTCGTTTTTGATTCTTTTTGTTTCACTTCCTGAGTGTTTGTGTAGTTTGTGTCTCTTTGTGGTTTCACTCCGATTGTGTGTGTCGTTTGTGTTCTGTTGTGTTTCACTCTGAGTGTGGTTTGTAGTTTGTGTCTCTTTGTGTTTCACTCTGAGGTGTGTGTGGGTGTGTCCCTCTTTGTGTTCCACTCTATCTTGTTGTGTAGTTTGTGTCTCCTTTGTGTTTCCACTCTGAGTGTGGTGTGTAGTTTGGGGTGTCTCTTTTTGTTTTTCACTCTTTGTGTGGTGTGTTTAGTTTTGGTGTCTCTTTTGGTTTTCACTCTGAGTTTGTGGGGGTGTAGGGTTGTGTCTCTTTGTGTTCCACTCTATGAGTGTTGTGTGTAGTTGTGTGTCTCTCTTTGTGTTTCACTCTGTGTGTGTGTTTGTAGTTTGTTGTCTCTTTGTGTTTCACTCTGAGTGTGTGTGTAGCTGCACATCCTGCTGCTGAAAGCCTCCTACCATCTCACCCTTTCGTCTACAAGCTCCCTTTAATATAAATAGCTGGGATAATAAATGATGCACAGTTTGCTTAATCACTCTGCAGCTTCTTCTGTCATCAACAAACACACAAAATAAATCTTATCGCTCATTATCAGGATGTTTTCTATTAGACCTACCGAATAATAGGAACGCACAGTCGATTAACCACTTAGGACATAAATGCTTAATGAAAAGAATCTAATTAAGAACCTAACGGAGTAATATAAAATTAGACAGTAATTAATGCATCGATGGATTCAGAATGAAATATTAATACTGTAACGAAGACAGTAATAAATAATAAAGCAATATTAATGCAGCATTAAAATCTGTAATGAAACAATCATGCAATAATAAATGCAATAATAATTCAATAATAAAATCTATATTAATTACCTATTAACTGACATATACTATAAATAATAACTTTTCAATAATATTACATATAATTAACACCGTAATTAATGGTTAAATTAAGAATAATGCGGCAATAATAACAATAATGAAAGAATAATAATGCAGTAATTAAAGTGGCTCATTTGTAATTAAATGTGGTAGAAACAATGAACTAATAATTCAATAATAACAGAATACAGAGAAGTCACGACAATAATGCAGTAATAATGCAATAAAACAATAAGGCTGGAATAAATGAAATAATAAAAATAAAACCTAAAAATTATAAAAAATAATACAACTACAAGTACAACTATGACAATGGTAAAAGTTTATTTGCAATAATAAACGTGTTAATATTTAAGAAATTATTAAATAACAATACATTAATCCCTGATATTTAATGCAAATTAAATAAGTGAAATAATTCTACATTAATTACATGATAAAACAGTGATAAATGCAATAGTAATGCAATGGATGTAATAAAAATCAGGAAAAATGATGCATTCATTACATGAGAAAGTTGCGGTAATAATTAGGCGCCCCGTCCACTGGAGGACTTTTAACAGACTAACGTCTGACCCCCTGAGTTTTTAGCCACAGACTCTGATTTTGCAAACAGTGGGAATCTTGCATGGTCACTAATTGCGTTGAGAAAACAAAACGTACTGAGAGTTCATATACCTGCTATAGGATTACACTATAAGCAGTTAATTACGTCAACATTATTTACAAAAATGATATAAGTTCAACCATGACATACAGAGCCAGTATTTATAAATATATAAATATATAAAGTACTGTGCAAAAGTCTTAGGCCACGGTTAGATTTGTGGTTTTACTTATGCTATAATGACTATTGATAACATATTGTCTAGGATTGGACCCAGAAATTTCAAACGTGGATTTATCACTCTATAATCTTCGTTTCCACTGATCTTCATTCCAGTCTCCATGAGCTTGAGCATATCTTATTCTTTCCACCCTGTTCTTCTTCTTGACTGCAATCCTTCCAAACAAGCATTCCTAATCAAGTTTCAGCTTCGGACTGTAGCAGGATCAACTTGGCATCCAGATGAAGCTGCCAGAAGCTGCCTTTGCTCAAGTGTAACAAGAGGAAACACTAAACACTCCACGCCTTACACCAAACGATTTTCAAGCGATTTCAGGGTTCAAGCCTTTTATTTTATGTTTATTGTTTGGATCATGTGTTTTTCTTTCTCTTTGTATTTTTAAGCACTTTGGGGCGACGTTCATCATTGGAAGGCCCTTCAAAAACTCTTTTCTTCTAGAAGCTGGTTTATTACGGTTTTTTTTAATACTGCATACAACTTTCCTGTATTTGCTTGCTTGGATGCATGATAATAAAGAGACTGAGAAAAAATCATGTATGGCATTGCTAAACAAATCTGATCTAATGGTGGCCTAAGACTTTTGCACAGTACTGCATCTATCTAATATCTTTGAAATACCGTACCTCCAAATATAAAAGCACTATTTCAAAGTGCTTTTGGGGATGAGCCTGGGACGTCCCTGTACTCTCTGTGCCGCTTGTTGTTTGGTGCTGAGAGTGGGAGAGCGCCCCCTGTTGGTTATTAACAATGTGCTTGTCACTATATGCGTGAGCCGAGACTTATGATCATATTAAACACAGTTTATTTAATATGAACATCAAGACGACAAAAAGACTGACTTAAGACAACGATCCTGATCATTTTATACCAAACGATCCAGATGATGTGACTGCGACACAACTCTCATGATTTTATTCCAACTTTGGACTGTGAAATCACAATCGTTTGGTGTAAGAGCCGTGTTCAGACAAGGGTCAGTGCAAAGCGTGGATAAAAATACACAAAAGTCCTAAATAAAGCTCCCATTCTCTGCTGTGGTAACAGTCACTTAGCTCAGGCTTTAAACGAAGACTCAATATTTACCGTCTAGCTCAGACATTCTTGTTTACTCGAATCCGATCGATCTCCAAGCTGAACCATCCATTATTTTAAAAAATGCATAAACTAATGTGCGTCCAGCTTTAAGAGCATCGAACGAGCGCAGATCGACTCGGAAGTGTTTAAAAACCGAGGCAAGATAAGTGCAAATAAAGCGCCTCATAAATATGAAGGAGGAAATCAATAGAACTGCAGGGACATGCATAGATACACACACACACACACACACACACACACATTGATTACTAACAGTTCAGAGAGTATTTAAGGGTAAATGAGTGTGTACAGGTATGTGAGGGCAAATATTGTTGTGATAGTAAGACAAACTTATAAATAGATAAACAGAGACCGTTCTAACAAAAAGCTTCAATAATCTCTTATTTTGACGAGGACCCCTACTGGTCATATTGAGTAAACCTTAGTTTTAACTTCATTTATATTTATAACACATGCATGTACAGCCACTGAGAGTCATAATGTTACCTGTATGAAGGTTTCCCGTTCATCCCATATCTCCCACAGACAACTTTTAGGTCAAGTGGCACCTCTAAAGTGTACCAGAGTGAGAGAGTGCATTTGTTGAGTCTCTGTAAGGTCAGTTCCTTCCTATATTCACCTTGTAACCTGCTCTGCTTGGTCAAGGGTGGAGGCCTAACATGGATACGACGCCATTTCATAACAGATCAGACCTCCCCTCCCTCAGACGGACAGGTTAGATTCTGCACTTTCTTAAAAAGACAAGACGCAGCTAGGAAAAAACTCCCCGTAAACGTTTAGCCTGGACAAGAGTTCAGATGCAACCAAAGCCACATGCTGTAATTAGGAGCATAACATCTGCGTTTTCTACATTTTATCGGTTTGTTTCGGCAAAACGCGCGCAGGAAGCCATTAATAACCAGGTCCGGCATGTGTGCTGTTATTCCCAACTGCAGCTTCAGAGGGTTAACGCATAAATAAAGGCCGCGCTCTGTGTGTTGTGTGTTTCGCAGCTCCTCTTTCACATCTGTCCTTTATCCGTTTTGCGGATACACAAACTTTGAAGGCATGGAGAGAGATGGAATGAGAAACAGAGGCTCCAAAAGAGGACACGCCACATCAGAGGGCGAAAGCATCCTCCACTCGTTTAATGATTCGATCATAAGCAAGCTGAACAAACAGAAGAGAAAACGAACAGCTGATTAAATTAGTACAAAGCTTCAGCCATTTAGTGCATGAAGTACGTGGGCTCAGTATGAACGGAAAGCCTCATGAGCTTTAACGTCGCCACATCGTCGGTTACCTTAATGTTCGGTACAACGGGGATGTTCAGCATTAACCATAAACAGCCGGTGTGGTTAAAGGCTTTCAATCTTTACAAAAAGAATCCACAAGCAGAAATCTTTTAAAAACTAAGATGAACAAATTAAACAAGTGGAATCAGGTGTAGCTCCTCCGTTAAGAACTTCAGACAGTCTTCGTTGGCACAATTTCTGACCTAAAGCATGATAAAAAATCAGAAATGTTTACATGACTTTTTGATAGTTTTCCAGTTTATTAATCAGGTCCTTCATGTACACACAGATTTATATTGTATGATAGATGTTTGTGCAGCTAAGCCACACCTAAAAAGCTGTTTTTAGAACAATGTGACATTTGACTGCATGTCAAAAGTTATGTTTTACTAATGTTCTCACAAGGAAAATTAAGAAATCAAAGTGCACTACAGCTCCAACTAGAGGACAAAGGGTTATTGGCAAAACCCCAACCAAAATGGAACAAACCAAAAGTGGCAGTAGCAGCCAAAATAGCTTTTAAAATCAAATTAAAGATTTTCTTAAATCCACTATATACATCAAATAACTTTCATATGAGAAAACTATTTAACTTCAATTTTTAGAACTAAACATAAAAAACAGATTGAATAGCCATAATATTCTAACAATCCTATAATGAGATCTTAGATGTGTTGACTGTATTTGACATGTTTTCACTTGCATATGTTACTAAAGCGGTACAGAGTGAGAGCCTGTCACTGATGAACCAAACATTCAACCCTTGTTTCAGGTTTCAAGGATGTTATGGGGCAGCGAGACCTCTCTCATATGTTTAATTGGGGAGGCTAGTTCAGTCAAATTTTCTGACATGGCAATGGACTGCTCTCTTGAAGTCCTCTTGATGTTTATTTGTGGGAGGGGCATGAGAACAATTTGGGCTGGGCTATAGCCCCCCCAATACACGTCTAACAATGTCAATGCTTTGAAGTGTTATATAAACCGTATGTCTCCCTGTCCCTCTCGTGTTCTATTGCTTTTATACAAGTTTGTTTTTACAACAAAATAAATAAACAAAAGAATTAACAAAGCCCTGAATTTTATACTGAATTTCCTTTAATACTGATAGTGCCTCCCACCAAAAAGTAGTTCCAAAACAAATGAGTTGTTGCTATGCAACAGTCGCAATTTCTTACCCTGCCTTAACAGAGTATGCTACAAATGTCATACGGTTTATATAACACTACAAAGCATTGACATTGTTAGACCTGTTTTAGGGGGGCTATAGCCCACTCCAAACTGTTCTTATGCCCCTCCTCACAAATAAACATCAAGAGGACTTGAAGAGAGCAGTCCATTGCCATGTCACAAAATTTGACTGAACTAACCACCCCAAATAAATCGCTGCCCCATAACATCCGTGAAACCTGAACCTGAAGATCATTGAAAGGCTCTCACTCTGGAACGCTTTACGCAAGTGAAAACATGTCAAACACTGCCAACTAGCATACTGTGTTAAGGCAGGGTAGGGAATTGTGACCGTTGCATAGCAACAACTCATTTGTTTTGGTACTACCTTTTCGTGGGAGGTACTATCAGTATTAAAGGAAATGAAATTCATGGGCTTTGTTGATTTCTTTTGTTTCTTTATTTTGTTGTAAAAACAAACTTGTGTGAAAGCAATAGAACATGAAAGGGACTGGGAGAACAGGCAAAGGCGAGAGCCGTAGATCATCACAGCGGTGATGTTATTCACAATAACAGGTCTCGGGTTTGCATGTGCTGCTTGAGCAGACCCAGACCCCTAAACCCAGAGGGAACTCTGTAACGCAGACATAGACGAGACAGACTCAATCCTAAATCAGGCCACAGGGACAGAACACGAGATGCACAACAACTGATGGGGAATCATGTCCTACCATCACAGAGAGACATAACAGGAATGGGACCTGGTGCCAAGACTGTTCACCTTTAAGCATACATCATAGAAACCA
This sequence comes from Ancistrus triradiatus, assembly GCA_025084515.1. Classification (NCBI taxonomy): domain Eukaryota; kingdom Metazoa; phylum Chordata; class Actinopteri; order Siluriformes; family Loricariidae; genus Ancistrus; species Ancistrus triradiatus. The sequence continues at coordinate 58,873 of JAJAGP010000976.1, forward strand.
GAAACCAAAATTCAGATGTACAATAAACGATGTATGAACCAGGGAAGTTCAGCATTTGGAACCACAGAGCTCTGAGGCAAACCGACCCTGTTCTACCAGGCAGAAGCTCCCCATTTTTGACTTGACTGCAGGTTCCAAAACCCGTTGGTCGACTCTGGTCTCTGGTTGAGTTCAGTTCCATCTGCCTGTTTGTTGCCTGACTCCTCGTTGTCGGTACCTGGCATAGGGATGAGTTCCAAAACTGTGGGTCTCATTTATATGTGTTCCACCCAAGAGTTCCACCTCATGAGTTCCAGCATTTCTTCCGGGTTCAGGGTGCTAGGACTGGGACCGTGGTGCCCTCACATGACGCATACATTCCTAAAGTGGTTCCTTCCTCATTGATCTGTTGTGTGGCACTGCAACAAGAGCTGAGCTTCTACTATTTGTTGTGAATCCCATTGAAATAAAAAAAAAATAGCAAATTTCACTGATGCAACTTGCTTTAAGAACAGAGCTACTTTCCAGAACGTATTTTTAATGGCCTACAAGGGGAAAGACTGGGATTAAAAAAAGAGCAGAAAACAAGGGATGAAGTGGCGTGAAGTGAGGTGGCTTGTAGCAGATGTGAAATGGAGGTTATAGAGAGAAATACAGATAGAGAGAGAGAGAGAGAGAGAGAGAGAGAGGGCTGGTAAAACCATTAATCTTATGAGGATCTGTGTCAGGCTACAAAGAAGGAGGCGAGGAGCTCGGTGGTTCTGGTTTGAGCTCGGCGTGGAACTCGGCGCCCGAGTCACTGACCCGCTGCCAATAGCTGCTGAAAAGCTCACCAGCCTTTAATAGACTTTTGCTGATCCGACACTCGTTCATACAAAGAGCCGCCGGCGTCCTGCGGGTCTCGGGTTCTACGGCGGCCATGATGGATGACCCCAGGCTGGGGCAGGGGGGTTGGGGGGGTTTGGGGGGGAGGATCCAGGGAATAGGCGCTTGGTGGGCAGCTTTTTATGGACACATTCAATGAGAGGGGCATCAAAACCAAGCTGGTGTGAGAAGACAGAAACCTGTAACTGTTGCATCAGGGTCAGACTCAGACTCTGTAACTCATTCATTCATCTGTTCATTCATTCATTCATTCACCTGCTTAGTTATTAGTTTGTTTGTTCCTTTTTTGGTTTGTTTACTTATGAAGTCTTATTCGCTATTCGATCCAGTACATTCGTTTTCATGTATTCATTTGATTGTTATTCCTCCATTTCTCTCATACCTTCATTTGCTGATCCAGGTGACTCTTTCCTTATGAGTGTAGGTTTTGTGCTTTTGTTTTTTGTACTTTGTATTTGTTCATTTTTTTATTTATTAATTATTTATCCACAGAGTGCATAGCGTTCCCTGGATGGGGCTCCAGTCTATCGCAGTTTGTAGTTATCCATTTACTGATTAATTCATTCATCCTCATTTATTTATTTGTTTATTTATTTTTATTTCTTATGCATGCAATTCACATTATATTCATTATCATTTATTATACATGATATATATACTGTATATTAATACATATTATATTTCATCATATATTTTGTAAAATATAACATAACATTAAATAATATAATTATATTATATATATATATGTAATTATGATTGATTATTATTATATTCTAGTCTTAGTCAAAGTAAGGTATTGTAACTTTTGCAAGTAAATGATGGTGATGATTCTGTTACACTTCTTTTCTCAAACTTAATCAGAATCACCGCACCGTTTCAATCTGCCCTCAAACAAAAATGATCGTAAACTAAACGAAGTAAAGTGAGCGAAAAGGTGAAAATGCTTTTTACGCTTACAATCTTAACATCAGACTATTCCAAATAAAACACGTTCATTGATCGGATGCTAAACGAAAAGAGCAGGAACTTCTTCCCTGTTAGCCAATCAGAGTGCAGATTGTATTTAGGCCTGTAGAGAAAGGACCCATTTATTCTGTAAAGTTCAGTTTATAATTAACGTTACCTCAGACAGTCGTACTTTCCGAGTCCACCTTACCCCGAGACCGAGTCCAAATGAGTATGCTCGTTTCTGGTCTCGAGACCGGACTCGAGTACTACAGTGCTAGCATTTGATGCCCGACCTGGCCAGAAGCTTGGCACTGCCAGGACTCAAATGTATGTATTAAATTACACTATACATTAATTACTATAGCATTTATGTTCAATTATCAAAGCACTTTATCTACTTGTTTTAAGTTGTTTGTGTTAAAGTGTTTTCTCCAGATGTTATGGTAACATTTCCCTTATAACATCAATCAGGAATGCCAAAAATTTGGCATAACACGACATAACTCATATCCTTTCCTAAATACAACACAATTCTTGTGGCTTTATTACATTTTCAAATATAACCACTTTTATTTATGAGGACCAGCAAAATGTCTTAAAATCAAAAACATTTTAGACCACCAGTGGGGAAATCTGGTGCACATAAGGAACACACACACACACACACACACACACACATCGTTGTACCATGAGCTCAGTGACAAACAGAGGCCCAGAGGACCTGCGAGTCACACTAACTGCTCACGTCTGCAAACTGCCTAAATGCATCTGACAGAATTATAATACACACATACACGGAGGGAGATGGAAGTAGACAGCATGGAGATATGTGTGTGTGTGTGTGTGTGTGTGTGTGTGTGTGTGTGTGTGTGTGTGTGTGTGTGTGTGTGTGTTGACAGTAACGCTGTGTTGACAGCGCGGTGAGTGCAGGTGAACGGGGCTAAGTGAGGTTCTGCCAAAGTTCATTCAGTTCAGCGTTTACATTTCATTTCTTTAATAGCTCTACCTTTATGCAGAAGTTTTGGCACCCCCAGTCAAATGATGTCTGTGAAAAACATTACGCAATCTATGCTGAAAACACGGTGCATTTCTGCAAATCTTAAATGCTTTCACTATAAAATCTGCAGAAAATTAAAATCATTAAGTATGGCAAAAGTCTGAGCACCCCGTCCCTTCTGGTCGTGCTTTCCTGGCTTCACTCCTGGTCGTGGACGGCAGTGGGACTATCAGGGATTAAATCCCGATCTCCTGATGATAGGGCTGAAACCTTAGACAGTTACACCCCAGGGGAACTCTCGCCTTGGTTCATCTGATATCACACTGTCTCCCTCACACACACACACACACACACACACACACACACTTCACTTTGACTCAGGCTTCTGGCACAAAGCTTTAGTGAAGCCTTCTGACTGATTGCTGTACATACAGTCCTACATGTAATCTGTTAAAGCGAGTTTGGTGTGGATTTGCTCACATCAGTATCTCATCAATGGCTATGCAAGACAAGAGTAAGGCCCAGCACTGGGCCGATTTAGCGCAGCCAATTAACTTAATGCAGCTTTGTGTTAATGACTTTGTAGACTAAATGTTAATGTAAGTGTTTTAAGGATTCGTCGGAACATAACTCCTTCATAACTCAGGGAGCTCCTGTACAATATAACTATACAGTGCATATAACACCTTATACAGGCTGGATTTTCTGGGGGTCTGGAACTGATTCATTCCACTTACATTATTAGGACAAACATTTATTGGTACTTGTCATTTTAGGCACTCAAAGAGCCGTACAGAAGTACCACTGTTAGTAGAAGTGGCAGTAGTAGTGTTAGTATTAATAGTTTTCCACCAGGGACTGCTGGTAAGCTCACCAGACAACAATTTAGTCACCTGTGACTGAAACATATGTGATATCACACGTGATATCTCCACGAAAAAAGGGCTTGTATATATGTAGGCGACATCAAGGTTCAGCCACTCTTGCCCTGAAGGTCTTACTCGTTGTTCCAGGTGGTCACACAAATTGGCAAGAGGATTCACATCTGGGGAATTTGTGGGCAGATGTGTGACTTCTCCTGAATCATTATCTCAGTCAATCACATTTGCAGCCCTGTGAACGCCATAATTGTCATCTTGGAATACAGGGATAGGAATGTTATGTTCCTCTGTAAGATCATGAGCAAAATTGTTGTGGTTCAAATTTACTGTCACCTCAACCAAAGGACCCATTTTGGCATCACTAAACACCCCCAGAATATCAAAGATTGATGTCCTCCAGCTTGAACCATTGATGTCATTGAAGACTTCCTGAGGTCTTCAATGAACACGACACCTAGCATCAGTCACATCCAGACAGAAACCACATTCTTCTGATAACCAGAGAACATGTTTAGAGTCATGACCAGTTCAGTTTTTGTCTATTCACCCACTGTAACCAGGCAACTGTGCCACTCTGCTCCGTATGTTTCTAGTATGCCGTTCCCTGTGGGGAGTTCTTACAGAAATTGGTCCTGAAGGATCTGCGTTGATTTCTAGAAGAAATTCTTGAGTGGAAGTGAAGCAAGCTTTATTCACAAGCTGTGAAACATGCTAAATTTGGCTACTTTCTTCAGACTACGGCCTTTGGTACGCCCAATCATTGCCATCTGCTTTGCGACCCATTTTCCACACATCGAACGAGACACTCGCTGCACTGTACCACCTCTGCTCAATCTATGAATCCCATCGAACACCCCTCACATATTTATAGTCCGATCATCCTCGTGCAAACGCCATCTGCAGGAGCCTGAAGTTACTACCACTTGCAGGGTGACTGGTTTGTTGTCGGTGGAGCTAGCTAGGAGGCAGTAGATTTGGGATGAATTGGAACGCTGGCTGTAAGCCAGACCTCATCATATATCAGTACTGCTCTCGCTAAAACTGCTGCAGATCTTAAGTTTTTGTGTAATTGTATGTTTTGCCATTTCGCTCACCCCACACAATATGAAAACCTTAGAGAGAGAAGGAGGTGTGTGTGTGTGTGTGTGTGTGTGACTTGTCGGGGGAATAAGGGCGGTAAATAAATCTGCTGGGGAATTTGGGGGGTGCGTAGGGTGAAATATGGTCCCCAGGATGTAGAGCAATGTGAAAAACTCAGCAACGCCAAGGGATAACAAATCTGCCCGCGTCGCTGCCGCCGCCGCTAAATAAACACACAGCGCCATAAGAACCATCCATCTGGGGTATGAATCCTACACACACACACACACACACACACACACACACACACACACACAGGGTCTGAACCCCCACCACCCACCTCAGTTCAAATATGAACTGCCCCTCCTCTCTGTTTACTCTCATTTGCTTATGAACTGCTGGTGGGTGCTTTATTAGTTTTATAAACAAAACACGATTTTTCTTAGCCTTAAATATTTTGCCTCCGGTGAGAATAAGTGTGTGTTATATGTGAAATACACTCAAATGTGGATTGAAAATCAAACATTAACAAAAAGGGCAGCACACGGGAAATGAGGTGATGGATCACGAAGATTTTACCGCAATTTAAAAAGACCTGAATTAAAACGTTGCCACATCACATAAAGGTTCAGCTTTTTTACTCCAAAATGTGCTTTTATCAAAAAGACTAAATAGCCATTGTAAGCTTATCATACAGAAAACAGTGCGAAAGCTTGGGGTAAAACACTAAAAAGATGGAAAAGAAAAGAAATAGATACAGTATGCCGTACGAACATGAAAAAAATATTTCCAATAGAAAAATGCCCACAGTTTAAACCAATAAATGAATAAATAAAAATCTACAGCACTATACAAAGAAATAATAAATTAACAACATACCAGAGTTACCGATCCAAAATAAAATGAATTACAAAATCTGAAAAATCAAAGCAAAACTGCTAAGCAATTGATGGGAAAAATAAAAAATGTAAAAAGAAGCATTAGAAAAAAAACTTAATCGTATGTGATATTAACAACAAAGAGTGATAATGTCTAAAGTACCGCACCAAAACAAGAAACAACAAAAGGCGTTAACAACAAAAAACCGATGAATTACACCAAAACAACAGCAATAATAACAACAATCATCATCTTTATTTATATACTTATTTCCATTTTTAGGCCAAAATGTTAAAGAAAAGAAAAAATGCTATTACAGTAAGAGATACATAATTTTACACACACAAAAAATCATGGGCAAACTCAGACAACCCAATTATAAAGAAAAAGAAAATGAAAAATAAAGACAAATTTAAAAACAATTATGTCTCAATAAAGAACAAGAATCACATGGAAAATACAAAAGCTCTGATACTGAGCTTCTAAGAATAAAGAAAGAAAGAAAGAAAGAAAGAAAGAAAGAAAGACACATAATTAGAATTTAAAACCAATTAGGTCTGAAGACAGAGAGTAGAAGTAAGAATAAAATGAAAAACGCAGAAACTCTGTTATAATAGGAATAGAACATCGAGAACAAAAAGAACAAAAACAAGCAAACAAACACAAAAACAGATGATGTTTTATGAAGAAGTCTAAAAAGAAAGAAATAAAGGAAGAAAAAATGTTAAGAAAGCATTAAAAAACAATTAGGCCTCAATAAAGAAGAGATTAATAACAAGAATGACATGGAAAACACAGATGCTCTACAAGAAACAAGAAAAACAAGCACAAAAATAAATAATGTAAAAAATAGAAGATCTACGAAGAAATAAAGGAAGGTAAGGAAGCATTTAAAAACAATTAGGCCTCAGTAAAGACAGAGACTAGAGCAAGAATAATATGGAAAATACAGTAGCTCTGGTATTAAGATACAAATGCAACAAGAACAAGAAAGACAAAAACAATTTTGGAAAAGGAAAAACATCTGAAAATAAAGACATCTAAGAAGAAAGAAAGAAAAAAACTAAATTAAGTAACCCTAGACCAGGTTGATGACCAGAAAGTGTATGAAAAATGTAACCATACAATATGTGATATTAAGTAGAACAACATGAAGAAGAAAAGAAGGACTTCTAAAAAGAACAGAATGGAAAGAAAGAAAGAATATTTAATATTAACTAAACAAAAGCAACAATAAAGACTAAAAATATGTGAAAAGTTTAACCATAAAATCTGTGATATTGAGAAAAACAATGTGAAAAAAACAGGAATAAGAAGGTGAAGAAGAAACAAAGAGAAAGAAAGAACAGAACATACACCAAAGACAAAACAAACAAACAAAAGTTACATCACTTACACACCCTTTATTAAACTTAGCTGTAGTTTAACACATGTTGCTGCACTTTCTCAGAAGTGGGAAAGTTTACCCAGCATGCAGTGTAGCTTGGCATAGTCCATGTTGCTCGGGGGGGCTCTAAAGGGCCTAAAACACTCGCAGCGTTTAGCCGTGCTCTCGCGGCTGTGAGACAAGCGCTTAATAATGCGAGAGCTAAGAGAGAAGGATACAGCACTCGTTTTCCTCAATTGAGCTTTTTGTTTAAATTCTCTCTCTCTCTCTCACATCGTCCCGTGCCGGGCTTTTATTCGGTATAATTAGATCTAGGTGAGCGCGGCCCGACGCCCAATCGTGCGGCGAGGATAAATATTCGCCCCGCCGTTTGCAAATGGGTGATGTATGGCGCCCATATCCGGCCGTGATGAATGCTTTTTAAAAATGTCCTCTCTTTTATCAATCGGCTAACAAACCCATGTATCACTGCCACCTACGCCCACGGGCCACATAAATTAGATGCCTCGCCCCTATCTGTGCTCCCTTATTTTAAACCCTCACTCTTACCCCCCCCGCCCCCCTCCCCGCCCCCCTCGCCCCATCGTCCGGCTCTCCTTTATTCCGGTCCCCCTCCTCCTGCTCGCCTTTGCTGCCACTTGTTTAGCGTAGCGCTCTAAAATATTATCACCCAATGCATTAAGGGGAAACGTTTTCCTAATGCACCACTCAACGTCCCACGCTCTCTCTCACACACACACACACACACACACACACACTCACACACACACACACACACACACACACACACACTCTAACCGTCTCGTTTTACACCACTTTCCCACTTTGAATGCAACAAAGGCAGTTTGTGAAGCCCTACACAGATCCCATTCTGTCCAAACTCAATCGATTAGGTCAAATGGCGTCTCTAAAGAGTGTCCCAGTGTGAGTTAGCAAAAATGTAACGTCTGCGATAACGCACTAAAATTATATAGTCTCATATGTGATATTAATTAACTCGTATGTGATAGTAACGATGTCTAACACACCACACCAAAACAAAAAAAAGTACAAAACCACACCCACAAAAAGAGGCGTTAACAACAAAAACCTGAAAGAACTACACTGAGAAAAATAATATTTACGCGATATTTACATCAAAACAAAAGAATATGAACGTATTACACTAAACCAAACATTATTTAAATGACACTCAAACATTTTATTCGTTATACCAAAACAACAACGTTATATAACACAACAAACAAATAACAACAATCGTCATATTTATTTATTTCCTTTTTTGTCTTAAGGCCTTAAGAAAAAGCAAGAAATGCTGTTACAGTAAAGTAAAGATACTTATACACACAAAAACTCAGACAATACAATTTAAAAAACAAAAGAAAAAGTAAGAAAAAAAATGAAGTAAATGAGTGCAAAATCAAAGTATGTTAAAAACAACAAGAACAAAAAAGAACAAGATAAGAAAATGCAAAATCTTGCAAATGCAAAAAAGATCTTGCAATAAAAAAATGTAAAAACTTAAAAAGAAAAAAGTAAATGAAGGAAGGCAAGGTTGAAATGTATGAAAAATGTAAACATAAAACATATGGTACTAAACAGAACAAAAAGAATAAAAAAACAAAAACAAATGATTTTGTGAAAATGAAAAAATCTAAAAAGAAAGAAAGGGAAATAAAAAGAGAGTAATTAAAAACAATTTTACTAAGATAAAGAATAATATGGAAAATACAGAAGTTCAGGTATTAAAAAGAACAAGAACAAAACAAACAATAACAACAAACAAAAATAGATCATCTGAAAAAGAAGAAACCTTAAAAGAAATACAGGGAAAGAAAATAAATGTAAAGAAAATAAATAAATAAATAAATAAATGAAGTAAATGAAGGCAAGGTTGAAGTATAAGAAAAAATATAACCATAAACTATATAAACTTATGCAATTAAGTAGAAGAACAAGAACAAAAAGAACAAAAAACAACATAGATCATGGCAAAATGAAGAAATCTAAAAAAAGGGGAAAAAAGAAAAAGAAGAAATAAAATAATAAAGTAAATGAAGGCAAAGATGAAGACCAAAAAGTATATGAAACAAATAACCTAATACTTACTCGTATTAAGTCAAACAACAAGAATAAAAGAAATAAGAACAAGAAAAACATACACAAAATAGATCATGTGAAAATGAAGAAATCTAAAAAGAAAGAAACAAAAAGAAAAGAATCAATCAAAAACCATTATCCATAAAAAAAACCTAAAAAGGCAGAAAGAAAGAAAAAGATTTAATATTAAGTAAATGAAGGCATAGATAAAGACATCTGGTCATGTTTTAGCTATACAGATATCCATACATGCAAAACCACTTTGACTTGGCATCCACTCCTGTAGCTGGGTACCTCTAACAGGGCACCTCTATAACCCACATCTCCCATCTCACCTCATTTTTTTGGAACCCTTGCCTGGGAGATGTCAGCAATCTGTAGGTTTTCATACCTTCACACGTGTTTTATTTATGTGTTTAATAAAGATGCGTAAAGTTCCAAGTCGAATGGCAGGAGACCAGAGTGAGCCTCGTTCCCTGACAGCTTCTCCTGATGGGGAAATATCACCCCGTCCAGATTTTGGGCGGGTGCTCTCCGTACCAGTTCTCCATACAGAATCTGTATGTATAAACACGTGAACAATCGGAGGTAAATACGCAAGCGACAGCCCATTTGTTTTGGTCCAGTGGTGATGCATGGTTGTGCAGCGAGCAGCACATTTTTACTGGTGCTGGGCCTGCGAGAGCCGGTGAGTAATGTTTCGAATCACCGCTGTCCGGTCCAAACGCTATTTTTATTATCTGTCTCTCCCTCTCTCGCAAACATAGCTTTCATTTTTCATATGACTGTTCTGGAGGATGAAGAGACTGCAGAGGTGCTCCACGAAAAGAGAGGATCATGGTGAGGTTCTGTCTCTTTTATCTCACACATAAAGTCCGTGTCTTTTTCCGTATCCGTATCCGTTGTCTGATTTGACAGTTTCTAGGTCGATAGGGCTGCGGGACGCTTAGAACTTGGTAAGAAAGTTGTTTCTGGCTCATTGCACCTGTGGAAGGACTCCCAGCGCTCCCATCTAGCCCAATCCCACCACCCACACATCAGCGCTCGCTCTGGCGCTCTTGCAGTGATCCATCTCTGTCAGCGGGCCAAAAATGATAACGCCAATTAAACGAGTGGAGTAATTTGGACCTGGGTTCCTGTAGCGGACCTCAGAAGGAGAAATGGAAGAGCAGGTCACGTGAGAGCCAGAGGTCTAACAGGGTCGGGTTTGTGACTTAAGCTTGACTGGATTATCGATTTGTGAAGAACAGTGGAAACAGTGCTTGTCAGACCACCCCAGGAGTTCCCACTGCTGTCCTGTTGGGTGACTCTTTAGACACTGAAGATCCGGGACCATATTATGAGAACTCTGAAGAAGAAGGCCAACTCTGCTGGTGCCCCACTAGGGAAGACTCACGGTTATCAAGGACAAGGACAGAATGATTACGTATTGTCTTTCTCAGACATTTACTTTTTATTGTCAAACAATAAAAAGTAAATGTCTGAGAAAGACAATACGTAATCATTCTGTCCTTGTCCTTGATAACCGTGAGTCTTCCCTAGTGGGGCACCAGCAGAGTTGGCCTTCTTCTTCATTCTGTCCTTGTCCGTCTAAACGGTTCTAGGGTTGCACCCTCTGTGGGAATCCTTAAAGGTTTAGTGTGAAACCATCAGAGGTAGGTCACCAAGTTGCAAGTAACAAGTAAATCTAAATTCTTCATACTCAAGTCCCAAGTCTATACAAATGGATCCCAAGTCAGGACCCAAGATAAGGTGGGCAAGTCTCAAGTCATGATGGGCAAGCCTGAAGTCAAATCCCAAGCCAAGATGGGCAAGTTCCAAGTCAAGTCCTACGTCAAGACGAGGAAGTCTACAGGCAATTCCCAATTCAATACAAGCAACTCCCAAGTCAACTCAGTTTCACCTAAAAATATTAAACCACCAAAAACCCCTTAGGGAATGTATTTCTGCTTCTGGTGTGGATTTTCCACTCTTAGATGAGCTGTGTTAGATGAGGACTGGAACTCTGTGGAACTCTCCTGCAGTGTTTCTTGATGTTCGGTGAATTCAAATTCAACTTCATTTGTAGGCATCAAAAATATCTTAGGTGTCCAGTTGAACTCTCCTGAACTCTTCAACACCAGATCCACTCCATCCGTCCCAGCAGTCACTCTGGAAAAACTCTAAAAGCAGCCGAGCTGGAGTCCAACAGCAGCCATGAACCTGAGAGTCTCTGCCCAACAATAATCCTTGTAAACGTGATTTATGCCGGCGTTCAGCTCTGCATGAGGAACTCGTGTAATCTCCCAGCACCACTTTGGAACAATAACAGCAACAATAACAATAATAAACAATAATAACAGCAGCCCATCGATTCTGGCTCGTTCTCCAAATCTGTAATTAGACTCCTTTTGTTGGCCTGGTTGCCGCCGTTGAAAATCTAATTATGAAAGATGAATCAGTTTTCAATGAGATCGCTGTAAAATAGCATAATTAATTTGGGGATTTTCATTTTTTCCCCCTTTATTTGGAAAACAATTTTGCTCTGCTTTTATTCCGGCCGCCGCGTCGGCAGTGAAATTAATTAAGTGTGCCAGGATTTATGAGAGAGGCGCCGAAATGAAAAGAATTAATCGGAGGCCGAAGATGGATGGGGGGCCGGAAAATGATGACGTCCGATGAGGACTAACCGCTTTAGGGAAGAAAATCGGGGGAGGTGAGACGCTGACGCAATTACCCATGGTGCAACAAACATCTGCCCTGCACCAGGAATTGGCTAATTTGTTTGGCGTGGTCTCTTCTTTATCAATCAGCGCCCGCCTTCGGGTTTAATTCATCCCTCATCGTGATGTCGTCCGGTCTGGAAACTGGTTTTGCTCCGGCCGGTTTTGCCTTGTAGTGTGGTTAAATGTTTAAAGATGGAGGCGTCAGAGGCTTCATCCCTCCTCATCACTGACATTTAACCACTCTCTTCCCTCCGTAGTCTTCAGCTAATGAAGACGAATAAGAGAAGAGGCAAAGCATCATTTAATTACAGTCACACCACAGCAGGAACGATAATTCAGCTGATCTCTCCTTTGATGGACATATTTGCTGCAGGTTTGTCCACAATGCCAATCTTCTGACCCGACCATCCGAATGTCGCAGCAGATCGAGACTCATCAGACCAACGTCTTTCCAGTCTTGTATTGTCCGTGTGAATTGGAGCCTCATTTGCTGTTCTTTGCTGACAGGAGCGCCACCCGGTGTGGTCTTCTGCTCCTGTAGCCCATCTGCTTCAAGATTCAGAGATGCTCTTCTGCATACCCGGTGCATTATTTGAGTTACTCCTACCTTTCTATCAGCTCGAACCAGCCTGCATTCTCCTCTGATCCTCTGGCATCAAAGAGGCATTTTCACCATTTGCACCAATGACTATGGCATGTTCAAAGTCACTTAAATGACCTTTCTTCCCCATTCTGATACTCAGTTTGATTCAGCAGCTGGTCTTGCTCACGTCTACATGCCTAAATGCTCTGTTTCTGCCGTGTGATTGGCTGATTAGATATTTACGTTAAGGAGCAGTTGACTCCGCCGACATATTTATCTCTCTCAGCTTTCCCATGTTTCTCATCTCACCCTCTGCTCTTCACTCTTTGGTCTTCACCGGTGGAAGCCACGTGCTTTAAAGGTTTAAAGGCTGGATCAAAGAGCAGCCCGTAGGTGAGCTCACGGACTTCCTTTGTGTGTCGAGTCCACTTCCGATCTCTAATGCCCATTTGAAGGTCATTTGCATGCACTGCTAATAAATAAAAATAATCAAAACGTGATTTTAAATGATAACTAAACATAGTAAATATATTCCAGAAGTATGCTATGTGTTGCTATTTGCCTGTTTTAAGACTGTTTTAAGAGTTAGAGCTTACAAACCTTTTTTTATCATTACAGTTCTTGCTTTCAAAAACAAATCCTGTTATGCTTTCTGGGGAGGGAGGGGAGGCTGGTCGGGGGATCATCCACATAGCAGAATTGTGTCATATTTAACGTTGTTCCATTAGACCAGAGGAGCTGAAAGTTTGATGTGCAAGCAGATCGTTGGCTGATGAATTGTCGTAATGCATCATTAAGCAGGAGTAACTTCATCTCCGATCTCTTATCCCAAACCCCTCAGAAAGCACAGGAGGGAGGATGTTTACACGTGGAGCGTTTGATGCATGTCTGGCAGCAGAAAAAAATAGTTCCTGACCTCTCCGGGAGTCTCAGAGGATGGGCCTTAGCCATGAACCCGTAGCACATTATTAGGCCCTTTAACCGTCTCGTCTCAGGGGCTGCTGGGAGACCTGTGATGGCTCTAATGGACGACTAATTGGTCGACTCCTCAGTCCCGGTCGAGCGCCGCAGAGTCTGAGAGAGTAAAGAGGCTCAGGACAGGGTGGATGAGCGTTCGAGGGGGGCTGGTACGGGAGGTAATTACCCCCTACACACAGACAAGATAAATGAAGGCGTCCGGTTCCAGGACGGTTGATTAGGAGCGTGATCCGTCCTCTGGAGCGTGTCCAACCCCGGTAATTAACTCCACACCGCCGGGTGAGGATCTACTCCCACTTAGGAGGTTCCTCCAGCTACAAATTGGCTCCTATTGTCAGCCTCGTTGAGTGATTATGAAATATTGTTTAATTTGCCCAGCCGCGCACTCGGAGGGGGGCTGATTTTGATGAATCGAGCGTTTTTATTTCATCATCCGTTTATTGTCTTGCGCTGAGAGAGCCACGCGCCGAGAGAGAGGGAAAGAGGGCGTGGGACGACGTTTCAGACCCTCCTCGCCACTCACGGCCGGGCTTTTAAAATAAACCTCACCAATCACGAGGTCCTCGAGGACTCGCCGTGGGACAGCTGCATTAATAATGAGTCAAACACCTGAAATTTCACATTACGCAGCGAGAAATGAACAGGAAGTGGGACTCGGGGAGAGTGAGATAAATGAAGCGATTCCTGAAATTAAAGAAAGGAGATGAAAGGCAGGAGGATACGAGGTTTTAGACAAAAGATTTGGGACATCTGATCGACCGACACGTTTGGATTTTCCAAGAGAACGGGCATTGTGTATTTCTCACACTTTGGGTTTGTTTGCATGAGTAGAAAAGTGTTATATTTAAGTTTGCAGAGCTTGTGGAATGTCCTGTCATATAAAACGTGGCAGCAGAAGATCACACCGGGTGCCACTCTTGTCAGATAAGAACAGGCAACTGAGGCTACAGTTCACACAAACTCTCCAAAAGTGGACGACAGAAGACTGGAAAAACGTTTCTTGGTCTGAATCGATTTCTGGTGCGACATTCGGATGGTCGGGTCAGAATTTGGCGTAAACCACATGAAAGCCCTGCCTTGGATCAGCGGTTCAGGCTGCTGGTGGTGTAATGGTGTGGGGGATTCTCTTGGCACATATTGGTCCCCTTAATACCAGCTGAGCATGGTTAAACCCCACAGCCTGCCTGAGTATTGTTGCTGACCATGTGCACCCCTTTACGAGCCCAGTGTACCATGTTATATCATGTGTTATACAGCATTATACAACCCCTGGCAAAAAGTATGGAATCACCAGTCTTGGATGAGCACTCATTCAGACATTTCATTCTGTAAAACAAACTCAGATCTAAAACATGATACAATAATAAGGTCATTCCAAAGTGCAACTTGTTGGCTTTCAGGAACACTCAAAGAAATGAAGAGAAAACATTGTGGAAGTCAGTGAATGTTACTTTTATTGACCAAGCACAGGGAAAAAAATATGGAATCACTCAATTCTGAGGAAAAAGTATGGAATCATGAAAAAACCAGATAAACAAAAGACCATTCAAAAATACATCACTAGTATTTAGTTGCACCACCTTTGGCTTTTAGAACGGCTTTCAGTCTCTGAGGCATGGACTTGATGAGTGACAAACAGTATTCTGCATCAATTTGGTGCCAACTCTCTTTGATAGCAGTTGCCAGATCAACTTTACAGGTCGGAGCCTTCTTGTGGACCATTTTTTTCAATTTCCCACCACAGGTTTTCAATTGGGTTGAGATCTGGACTATTTGCAGGCCATGACATCGACTGAATGTCTTTCTCAAGGAATGCCTTCACTGTTTTTTTTTGTTGCCCCTATGGCACGATGCATTGTCATCTTGGAAAATTATTTTCATCACCTCCAAACATCTGTTTCAACTGAAGGGATGGAAAACTGTCCAAAATCTCAATGTAAACTTGTGCATCGATAGAAGAATGAACCACAGTCATCTCCCCAGTGCCTTTGCCTGACATGCAGCCCCATATCATCAAGGACTGTGGAGATTTGGTTTGTTTTCTTCAGGCAGGCCTCTTCATAAATCTCACTGGAACGGCACCAAACAAAAGTTCCAGCACCATCACCTTGTCCAATGCAGATTCTTGACTCATCACTGAAAATAACTTTCATCCAGTCATCCACAGTCCATGATTGCCTCTCCTTAGCCCCATTGCAGTCTTGTTCTTTTATGTTTAGGTGTCAATGATGGTTTTCTTTTAGCTTTCCTGTATTGGAATCCCATTTCCTTTGGGGCGATTTCTAACGGTTCGGTCACATACATTGGCTCCAGCTTCCTCCCATTATGCTTCATCTGTGGTAGTTGTACTTTTTCGGTTTTTTAAGACAAATGGTCTTAAGTTGTTTGTCTGACGCTTTGATGTCTTTCTTGGTCTACCAGTACGCTTGGCTTTAACAACCATTCCATGCTGTTTGTATTTGGTCCATATCTTGGATACAGCTGACTGTGAACAGCCCACATCTTTAGCAACCATGCGTGAAGAGTTACCTTCTTCAAGAAGTTTCACAATCCTCTCTTTTGTTTCAAGAGACATTTCTCTTGTTGGGGCCATGGTTCTTGCCACTCCACTTCGTCCAGCAGCCCTCCAAGGTGTCATGACTGCAGGTGTTTTTAACTGCAGACTAACGAGCAGATCTACTCTGAGGCAGGTGTCCATTTAGGGAAAGGAAATTGACTGGGTGTGTCCTTATTTTCTACCTCAAATTTGAGTGATTCCATACTTTTTTCTCAGAATTGAGTGATTCCATATTTTTTTCCTGTGCTTGGTCAATAAAAGTAACATTCACTGACTTCCACAATGTTTTCTCTTCATTTCTTTGAGTGTTCCTGAAAGCCAACAAGTTGCACTTTGGAATGACCTTATTATTGTATCATGTTTTTGATCTGAGTTTGTTTTACAGAATGAAATGTCTGAATGAGTGCTCATCCAAGACTGGTGATTCCATACTTTTTGCCAGGGGTTGTAGATGGGTATCTGTGTGTGGGGGGATGAACCGGGCCGGGCCGCTCTTACTGATTTTACCCCTCATCAACAGACACCCGGCAAAGCCAGATTAAATTAAACCCCTCTCATGGGGGAGCTCAATAGCCCAGGGATGGTCAGAGGGTGTGTGTGTGTGTGTGTGTGTGTGTGTGGGTGTGTGTGTGTGTGTGTGTGTGTGTGTGTGTGTGTGTGTGTGTGTGTGTTTATGTGAATTAAAATTAGGGTGCAGACCCAAACTGACCAAAGTCTGATTATCTTATTTAACTGGTTCATTTATTTTAACCCCTTTTTTATTTCCTTTAATCAACAGCATAAGGTAAACATTAGAGATACAGAGACAGGTTTTAAAGATTTTAGATTTTGAACCAACATTTTAACCAGGAATATCAAATACCAACAAAACAGTAAAGAAGGAAAGAAAGAAAGAAAAATCACTGATTTTATAAGATCTCCTAACATGTAAAAATCAAACAGGTTGGCAAGGAATGCAAACTCCAAAGTTAAATAAAAAATAAAAATACCTGCTTCAGTTACAACAGCTTTAACCTACTTTAAAATAATTCCTAATTTAAAAAAATAGCTATAAAAGTATCACATAAAAAGTGACACTAACTAAAGACGTGACTTTGTAAAAAATGATGAGTATGTTTAAATAAAGAGCTGACATATTTATTGAAAAAAAAAATTCTAATTTTGAGAATAGAGATCAAATAAAGAGCAAAAACAAAAACTGATAGATGTTGAATAAAAAACTGTCAGCTTAAAGAAAACAAGGTTGAATAAATAAAATGTATTAAAAATACAATTAAATAGACTTTAAAAAATAAAAAAATACAATTAAATAATACTTAAAATAAATAAGCAAGTAAAAAAAAAATACAAAATCTAAAGGCGAACTAGTTATATCATTAAAAGTGCTTTTATGAAATTATGTTTAAATAAAAGCTTATCTTAGCTATAAAAAGTAGCCTTGTAAAATTTTAGGAATAGAGATCAAATAAAAAACATAAAGAAAAATCTGACAGCTGTCACTTTAAAGAAAGGTGAAAAGATTAAAAAAAGCTAAATAAAACTTAAAGAAGATATAAAAACAAATTATGTATTATGAATTGTATTTTTTACACATAAAACTTCAAATGTTTTATGTGTAAAAAATAATGTTTTAAATTGCTAGGATTTGAGATGGAATAAAAAGCTTAAAAATAGACCTTAAATAAAAGCAGTCACCTTTAAACAGGATTAAAAAGTAAAAAATAGGCTTTTTAAAAATAGGTTAAATAAAAATGCATAAAAATGAAGCTAAATAAAACCAATGTCATTTGAAAAATAGATGTTTTTTTATAAAGTAAGCATTTACATCTAAAAAATATTTGTATTTATTTCTTTTACAAATGAAAAAATGTTTTTATGTTATTATTATTATTATTATTATTATTATTATTATTATTATTATATAAATTATTATAAATTAATATAAATTTTTATTTATAATTTATATTTATTTATATTTTAATGTAATATTTAAAAAAAAAAAATTTAAGAGCGAGTTTTTTTACTCTTTTTAAGAAATCTTTTTTTCATTAAATTAGTCATCTTTACAAAAATGAGTAGCAAATTTAAATTAAAGCAGAAGCCCCATTACAGTCTTGTACAAAAGTTTGTGCACTCCCCTTTAAGAAAAACCATTTTAAATCTCGTATTTGTTTGACTGTGTCAGTAGCTTGTAAGCTCAGGAATATCAGGCTGAGTTCTGCGGCTGCTCCTGTCATGGCCTGTTAATATTTAAAAAGTGG
Organism: Ancistrus triradiatus; assembly: GCA_025084515.1. Classification (NCBI taxonomy): domain Eukaryota; kingdom Metazoa; phylum Chordata; class Actinopteri; order Siluriformes; family Loricariidae; genus Ancistrus; species Ancistrus triradiatus. The sequence continues at coordinate 77,093 of JAJAGP010000976.1, forward strand.
GCTTGGTCTGCAGAAACATAATAGAATTTCATCATAAACAGCTTTCAGACCAATCAGAGCTCTCGGATTGATAAATATAATAAGCTTTAGATTAAAGGAGCAATCCAAAAACACAAAAAACTGACCAGCCATTAGCACAAAACCACTAACTCCCAATCAGCGACCGCACGTTGGAGACGGACCAGTCACATTTTAACAACCGTCCAGGTGAGATCACCGAACCTGGATCAATCGAATTTGAAACATCAATCAGCCCCCCTCATGACAACAGATACGCATATAATGGCGTCATTAGGCCGCCTCCTTAATCACCGCTAACCCGATCAGCGTCGTACCGAGCCGTCCTTAATGAACTCTCCGATCTTTGCTGATTGGTTTACGAGGAGCCGTCCAATCAGCGCTGACCACAGCCCTCGCATGACATCATCGCCGCACAATCGCCGGATCGCGTCGACCTATAGCGCGCTCACCGATTTCGCTAACTATTCGTACGGCTCACGGCCGAGGAGCTTGTTAAAAATGATTAACTGAGCTCAGGAGTATCAGGTTGAGCTCTGCGGCTTATAATGTCATGATCTATTAGTATTCAAAAGGTGTGTTTGGTTTCCGCTAACGCAATAAACGCAGCTCTGAGCGTCATGCTAACACGAACTTGTGCATCGCTTTCGTACCGGTCAGAACGAACCAGCTTTAGCTGGATATGTAAAGGACGGATGACATTTTTGAACGGTTTTCAGAAAAAAATTAAGTTTGCAGGTGATTTGTACATTTCTAAGTTGTTCCTTTATGCCGCGGTGACATGTGGGGGCACCCCTGGTCTGCTGGCGCTGCCACAGGCCCAGCCCCCTGAACTCAGAGCGCACTCTGACACTCGGCAGTGGAAGCCCCTGGAGAGGCGGAACACCGATACACATCAGACACGCGATACTGGATCTCCATTTACTATTATATATTATATTATATTCTCTGTTTTACTGATTATATTTACTTTGTTCTTCTATCATCTATTTCATTTGCTGTCTTCCCTAATTAATCATCATATTATATTTGATTTATTATGTTTTCTGGGTTATTTGATTCTCTTATGATTTTTACTAATTGTTGTATTCCCTATTGTATTTATTTTATTGTATTTTACTTCATTTTTTAATTTACTTATTATAATATATTTTATTAAATACATTTTCTACTTTATAATATTATATTTTTATTCTACTCCCTGTGTTTTTATTTTGTCTAGAATATTTATTTTTCCTTACTTATTTATTATTTTATATTTTATTTATGATATGTTGTACTCTATGTTATTATATTATCTTTTAGATGTATTATGTTATATTTTATTTAGATTCTGTTCTAAGTTTATTCCTGTTTATTTATTATAATACATTTTACTTATTATATTTTGCACTTTATTTAATTCTCTATTTTCTTATATTATTTGTTTTATTATATGTATTATTTTTATTGTATTCTCTATTTTATTTGCATTATTCTCCATTTACTTATTCTGTTTTATTTATTATAGTTTTCACTGTATTTTATTTTAACTTTGATTATATTGTCTGTTTTACTTATATTATTTATATTTTATTTGTTTTCTTTTAATCTCTTTTTATTCCTTATTTATATATTATGTAGTATTTGTATTATATTTTCAACTCTATTTATTTTTTATTATATTCTTTTTCAGTTATAGATATTTATTATTTTATTGTATTTTTCATTTGATTTTTTACTCCTTATTAATTGATTATATTAGATTTTTTATTATATTTTCTGTTTTATTTATTATATTTATTTATCTCCTGTCAATTTAAAATATTCATTATTAGGAACTTATTATTTAGATCATTTAATTTAATTCTTACTTATATCATCTAAGCTGCCCAAGGTGGTCAGGTTTTGAGTCTTGGTCCTCCCAAGGTTTCTCCCTCTTCACATTTAGGGAGTTTTTCCTTGCCACTGTCGCCCTAGGCTTACCCAGTTGGGGCTGTAGATCTGATATTTTTCTAAAGCTGGTTTGAGACGCTGCGCTGATGTAAATCTCTATAGAAATAGCTTTCTCAGTGATGTGATGTGATGTGATGTGATGTGATGTGATGAGGTTGATTGATGAGTGAATGTGAGGAACAGGCTGACAGGTAAATTTGGTTCTGCGAGAACAAAGAGCGAGCTCATGAGCTACACGTGTATCAGAGCCGATCAATAATCGATCGATACCACTTTCAATTTGCATGAATTAAGGAGCACTGTGCGCCGTCTCTTATCTTCTCTCTCTCTCCTTATTTCTCCCTGACATTCGGATGAGGAACGCTTCTTACTTCTACTCTTCCCTTCGCCCTGTTCCCAGTGCTTAAAAGGTGACATTGCTTCATGTAGGGTGTGAGGAGCCAACATTGGACCTGACAGCCAGAAATGAAATTGAATTCACTCGCACTGGCTTCGGTGAATCAGAACTGGCACTCGAGCTCAGCCCAGCCGTGAGGATGCAACCCGGAATCGATAGGTTTGGTCCCTGACATGAACTGTGGCCTCGGGAAGGAATGGAGAGACGTGATTCGACCTTTTTAAGGTGATGTCATGGACTTGGTCAGTAGATTTAATAAGAACATGCTCATGTGCTTAAGTAGGTGCACAGACCAGACCTTCACATTCTGTATTAATCTATATCTGATATCTTCTCTTATTAGAATAGTTCATGTAATTATTACCGGAGGAGAGGATGGCTTCCCTTCCGAGTCTGGTTCCTATGCTAGCTTCTTCCTCTCGTCTGAGGGAGATTTTCCTTCCCACTGTCGCCACTGACTTCTCAAAACATGCAGGGGGCTCCCCTGGTATGCTCGTGAAAACTCTGAGGCGTAGGTGGGGAACAACTGGGGACGCAGTGTATTCGCGGATTGAGGTAGGGTATGTAGTATTGATGGGTTCTCGATTTTAGGTTATGGTATGTTCTAGTAGTGATATAGGATTATGGGATGATGAGGCATGTCGACTGAGTTTACTCTTGTTATTAGATGGTGTGTATGTGTATATTTACTGTGTTTGGTGTTCTCTATGGTATGTATATAGTCTCATTTATTGTGTTATGATATGTTATTAATATAGCTTTACGGCCGTTAATTCTCATTTTAATGATCTTCTATGGGGGAGAAGGGAGGGGGGGGGGGAGACGGCGCTGCGGGGAGGGGGGGGATAGGAGTGTAGGGGAGGGGAAGAGCGGAGGGGAGAGGAGAGGGAGGAGAGGGCACCGGGGGAGGAGCAGGGGGAGGACAGGCGCGGGTGAGGATAGGGCGGCGGGAGAAGAGGCGCGGGTGAGGAGAACGCGGGGGAGGGAGGAGGGGGCGGGACCGGGCGACGGGAGCGGGGGGGGAGAGAGAGGAGGCGGGTGGAGGAAGGGGCGAGGGAGGGAAGGCGGAGGTGCGGAGAGAGCGGGAGGAGGAAGCAGAGGGGGACGGGAGGGATATGGGCGGGGGGGGGCAGGCGCGGGGGAGAGTGGCGAAGGGGGGGGAGGAACGGGGGGGGAGACGGGGGGAGGGAGAGGGGGCGGGAAGGGAGAGGGGAGGGGGGGAGAGGCGGGGGGAGGGAGAGAGGGGCGGGAAGGGAGCGCGGGGGAGGAGAGCGCAGGGGAGGGAGAAGAGGGGGAGAAGAGAAGAGAGAAAAGGAAACAGAAGCGAGGGAGGAAAATATTATATTTTAAAATATAAAATATAATCTACTTTATTTTTCTTCATGGTTTATGTATTATTTTTACTATTTTATTGTATATCTATTTTATTTACTTTATTCCCATTATTAATTATATATAATGTTCTACTGTTTTGATTTTATTCTCTTTCCGTGCCGTGTCGCCTAGGCTGGCTCAGTTTGGGCTGTGGGCTAGATATTTCTAAAACTGGTTTGACTAAAAAGCTCATCCAGTAAGTAGACGGTGCAGCTTCTTACCCTCTGCTTTCTGTAAGCTGCTTTGCTAAAATGTGTTTTTATATGCACTGTCTTGTCTTTATATGATAGTGCACCTTCTGCTTTGGTGCATATATATTTAGCCAGCATTAAATGGCGGTTTATTAGATGCTCTATTGGTTTAGCTCAGGGCACTGGATCCAGTAACAGCTTTATGAGGTGTACAGGTCCTGTTTGTGGCCATGTACACCGAATTCAATCAAATAATTCCGGCGAACCTTACCTAAGGGAATGATTAAAAGTAGCACTTACAATTTCCTCCTGGCTGAATGTGAAAGCATGCGGCCTTCGAAGCGGAGAGTGAAATACGTTCGGATGGCCGCGCTTCACATTTGCGGAGTGACAGGAGTCTATTGGGGGAAAGCAGGAGCGCTCGAGAGCCCGGGTCATGTGGAAATCATTCTGGGGCGGTAATTTGTGAGCGAGTGTGTTTCTCCGAGGCCCGGCTGCGCTAATGTGCTGTTAATCATGCTGCCGCTTTGACTGGCAGGAAGTTAAAGTGCACTTCCAGAGCATCGCTTATTACCGGCTCGGTTATAAGCAGGAAGGGCACGCACACACGGACGTGGACACAAACGCTCGGGCCAACCCGCACACGGAGGCATAAATCGTCTGCGCTCTGACACCGGAGACAAATAGCCAATAAAAGTGCCAGGGGTGTTAACGCACATGTTTGGGGGCACAATCAAATCAATTTCCTCTAAGTAGCCATAAACATGTTGTCTTTTAAAAGGCCCAGGCCGGGGCTCCATTATGCGCCTCCTCCTCCGATCAGCCCTGCCAGGACAAGGGTCCCTACTGTGGCCAGGTCCCTCCTTCATCCCGAGCAGCGAGCTTTTTTCAGAACAGCGACCCATTAATCACGGCTTTCCAAGAGGTTCCATGACAAAAAGCAAGGCGAAAAGGGGGTTCATGAGCGCCTCAGCGGGAGATCCAGGTCCAGAGGCCGGAGTGTGTTTGTGAGTCCGGCTCCCAGGCTGCCCTGCAGGAACGAAACACCCCGAAAGAAGCCTTGTACTCGCGTTAGCACACTTAATTGTGTTGTGCTTGGAGCTCGGGCTGCCGTGGCTGGATTTCACCAGGCGCTATCCGTCTTCCTATATTATTCGGCGGCTCGAGGTTTTCCACAGGAGGCTCGAGGACGGCGATTGAAGCCGATGCCTCCCCTGCTGTGTGAGATTGTAATTGTAATTGACCAGAACAAGTCCTTACATATGAACCCGCTGTAAACTGGCCCCCCGCCCCAGATCAGCCCAGCGGAGGGATCCGTGTCCACTCTGGGGACGCGCCACTTTGAACCGAAAACCCAGTTAATATTCGAGTCTCATTAAAAATGAATCGGCAGGCTTTTAAAAACGGAAAAGCAGACGCTTATGAGAACACAAAATCCCGGCATTTATTTTTAATTATTCTTTATGCTTTAAATTTGGTTCCAGGGCTCCCTCGGTTCGTGTTCCAGGCGTAAAACGTTAAAGACTGTAAAGCAGAGGGTTGTAAATCCCAAACTAGGGCAATCTACCACCGGATTGGTCCGGGGGGAGACCCTGGTTCATTTCTCCTTCTGAAATATTCAGGAGCTTCTCATTGGTCTCAGAGGAGCTGCGGAGGATCAGGTCGAGATGCTTCTCTTCTCTCCAGATAAGGTTTAAGGCGTCCCAGAGTAAAGGAAAACGCTATGAGGATGGACCTTAAGTCTGACCCACGCCAAACACAATTCCTCTCATTTCATTTCTTGTCATTGAGGCTCAGAGAGCGGCCGGGGGGGGGGGGGGGGGGGGGGGGGGGGGGGGGGGGGGGGGGGGGGGGGGGGGTGCCCGGGAAACCAGAGCGACACATTGAACGGTTCTTGGTTGTTCCAAAACGGACGCTGACCCCTTCAGAATCTGCCCCCCCTCAAACAGTCATCTGGTGTGTGTGTGTGTGTGTGTGTGTGTGTGTGTGTGTGTGTGTGTGAAACAAGCTGAGATGAATACATTATTAACTCGAGTCATCTCATCAGGACTAATCAGGTCCGGCAGATTGTGAGTGGTTACAGCTCGTAGGAGGTGGCTCTTCTTCTTCTTCAGTCCATTGTGGCCTGTGCACTGCTCTATGCGGTCATCCGGATCAACATCACTGCTTGGGAGGTAAAGGGCCTTAGTCGACTGGTCAGGAAGGTCAGGACCAGCCCAGGACGAAGCCTGAGATCACGGGAGGCAGTGACACAAGGAGGATGCACAAAATCAGGAGGAATTCTGAGCAGTTCTGCCCGTCACATCTGCAGATGTGAGAGAGGGTCAGACTTTAGATAAAGTAAAGAGTTGTTGATGCTCATCAGGCTGGAAAAGGTAACAAAACCATCTCTAAAGAGTTTGGACTCCACCAATCCACAGTACAAACTGAGGAAGTACAGGGCAGTTGTCACTCAGTCGAAAAGCACAGATCAGTCCAAGAGCAAGGTGTAATAGTTTGAGAGGAACTCAGGAAGCCAGGGTAACTGCTAAGCAACTAAAGGTCTCTCACACTGGCCTATGTTAATGTTCATGAGTCCACCATCTGGAGAACACTGAACGACATAGAAAGGGGAATGCCACTGCTCTCCAAAATGAACGTTGCTGTTTATGAGATAACAAATTTGCCTTTCTTCCATTTCTCTCTCTCTCTCCTTTTTCCTGTAGGATATGTGCCCCAAATAGTGCCCTATGAACTCTTATAACCTCTTCACCCTCCAGTCTGGCCTCTCTCAGGCCTCGGGCAAAGGCGCCGAATTATTCACCGAGCCGCTCAACACGTTTGATCGATGGCTCCATCCATTGATGAGTGTGTTAGTGAACCTGAACGTATTGAACCAACACTTCAAATATGAGAGCAGCCAACCTTAATAACCAGGTGAGAAAGCACCAAACAAAAAGCCGGTTATGACCAAAGGGCCATATAATACAGACACCTCTGCTGGAGCGCCATAATATCAAGATAAAAGGAATACATTTAGAGGAAAAGACAGAATGAAACTGTGAAGTGTCGTGGGATGCCCCCACAATAATAATAATAATACTAATAATAATAATTGAACAATTATTTTAATGACAATATTATGTTTATTTCATTTTTTATATTTTTGTAATTATTATATTATATTATATTATTGTATTATTATAATTATTAAGAAATAATTCCTAAATTTAAATATATATTTAATATTTTTAAATCTACTTTAAAAATATATTTTTAATAATAATAATAATAATAATAATAATAATGGTGATGTAATTATTTAAAATTTTTAAAATATTATTTTTATTTACTTTTTCCACATGAATAATTTATGGAGAGCCAGTCTATCACAGGGCTGGGAAGGGACTGATTTTGGAGGACCTTTGTGATGCCTGGCCTAGAGAATTGCTGCAACAGAAATATCATATGAAAAATAAATAATACACATTTTGATCAGTGGAAAATAAATACATAAATATATACATACAGGGCGGAGTGCCACGTAACACCCTAGCTCTGCCACGTGCCTGCTTCCGCCCTCCCTGTCTGAACCGTCCATAGTTAACACTCCCCACGCCGCCGCCTCTCTGACCCTCACCCACACTGCTCCTGTAGTGGACGTGTAGGGCGTGAAGGGCGCCACCGGCAGTGGGCGAGTGGGCGAGCCGAGGGCACAGGGCTCGGTGTGTAGGCAGCCAACGGGTTAAACTTTAACCAGGCTTTATCCAGCTCAGAGACCCCCGATGTATAATAAAGACAGCATGATGGATGGACTCAGTCATTATGGCCAGTGTAGGGACCCAGGACTCAGGAATCAGGACTTCGGGTCTCTTGTTAATGTGACCTTCTCATTGAGACCCGACAGCTGAGCAGCCCTGCAAATGAAGTACACAGTTCAACGCTGAATTTGTATTTAACATTTGGTCAAAGTTTTGCCACCATTCTGGCAGCCATTTCGTACTCTGAACTAGAGTGAGTAAAAACATGGTGCTTATTTTGTCTTCATGTTCCTTTAACCTCTGTTCCCTCTCCTTGGACCCCCAGACCTGTTTTACTCGCTTATAAAATGTTCAGGTCATTATACTACTACAAATGACAGTAGCCTAATATTATTAGTAATTAAAACTAAACTATATTTGCATCAAAGCTTAAACTTGTACGCGTTATCGCTGTTTGCATTTTTCTGTGATCAACAAAAGAATTCTTTATCACTCCTTCATCTTTCAAGGCGTTTTGCGATTCTTGTCTGTTTTTTTCACTGCGAATAAAAATTGAACAGGCCATGAAATTCAAAAAATAATATTTAGGTTTTTTGAATCGCATTTGATGTGTAACGGCCTTTATGCAAAAGTTTAGACACTACTGGACAAATGGCAGATTAGTTCCCAAATTGAAGAGCATAACGTTAGAGGTAACCGTTCCCAGATTAACTATGGTGCCAGGAATTGTAACGTTCCATAATCGACAGACCACTCTTGTGCAAAGGTAGGCATCAAACCAGAGTGGCTCAGTAGGTAGTGCCCTGGTTTACGTTTGTTCCCTGCACATTGAACCAGATCAAGATTCTTCCACGTTACACATTCCATGAAAAGTCCTTATACGAAGAAAGTAGCATTTTGGCTACGGGGGGGTTGTACACCATAAACTCCTGCCTAATACATTTTTTGCAAAATGCAAAATACAAAATGCTCCTTGTAGCAGTACAGGAAGATCTAAAGCTCCGATGCCAGGCACTAATTAGGAGCCACAATGCCTTCTGGGTGTAAGTGTGTACGTGTGTAAGTGTGTGCAGCTGGGTCGTGCCAGAGGCGGCAGAAAAGAAGGAAATAAGAGAGTGAAAGAAAGCTGCCACGCCTCTCCCACTTCACCATGAAATATTCCGCATGGACTCATCCATCACGACGGCCTAAACCCGCTTCTGACACGAGGTTAACAACCTGACATGGACGTGGAGGAGCGAGGGAGGGAGGGAGGAAGGGAAGGGAAGTCTGAGGAAGAACTGAGGGAGGGACGCCGTATGGATGGTCAGTGTTTCTGTACAGAATGTGTGTGTGTATGTTTTTATGATGTATATTAATATTAGAGTGAAAGGATACGTTTATTGGGGAAAACTGTACAATTGAAAGGAGGCTCCAGCACCCTGTTCGGTCGCCTCTAGCCTGGATACAGGATGAGATCCGGTTGTTCATGGAGGCGTACAGGTTCTGTATGGTATCCTGTAGCAAATTTTACCCACAGATGTTACAGCAGGGCCTGTAGATCCTGCACACTCATAGTTTGCCAAAGCTACATCCCAGTTGGGCCCATAAATGCTCAATGGGTGATAAATCTGGCAACCAGACAGCCAAGGAAGTGTTACAGTCTGGCGAAGACATAATTATAAACCCTTGCTGTGTTTGGGCGAGCATTATCCTGCTGAAAAATGCCAGTTGGAAGCCCTGCCATGAGAGGCAACACATGTGGTCGCTGAGTTGTTAGTGTCCCTCATATCACTACTATGGGTGACCTGTTGTCGTATGCGATGGCTCCCCAGGTCATCACACCAGCAGTTGGGGCAATGTGTCGCTCCACAGCAAAGGCAGGATTGAAGCGCTCACCACAAGGCCTCCATACTCGAATTCAACCTTTGTCGGATCCCGAAGAGAACCAGGATGTGCTGCTAAAGACGGTTCGGTTCCAGTTCGTGGCAGTCCAGGTTTCTCATTCATGACACCACTGCAAATGAAGGCAGCAATCTGACATTTCTATCTGGCTGCGTTACTGTTTTGTTAACAAATCAGTTATGATCCAGTTCACCAATTCCAGGTTGGCATTAGTGTCTTATTAGGGTATTAGGGTTAGTATTATTATTATCGCCTGAGACTGTAATAATTCATTAAGCACAAAAAAACAAAACACAATAGATTGGTAGAATGAAAACTTCATAAAGCAAAAGATTCATTTCATTGGGGTCAGATTTTTTTCTATAGTGCCTTTACAATGGAGCATTTTCTCAACGCAGCTTTACAATTATCTTTAATGTAGGTCTAAAGCCCTAATTGAGCAAGCCTAGGGCAACAGTGGCAAGGAAAAACTCCCCTATAAGGAAGAAACCTTAACCTTGGGAGGACTAAGATTCGAAAAGGGACCCGACCTCTGTGTTATATGTACTAAGTTACCTAATAAATAAGTATATAGTAAGAGTTTAAATGAACAAAAGCTAAAAATGATAACATACCGTATGGACGCTCCTCGCTGCGTACAGACGGTGTGTATTATATATAATGGATTCTTACATGCTGTAGACAGATGGAGAGTTAAGAATGTGAGCCAAGAGCCCTGAGCCAGTGCCAAACAATAAAGGTGTAGAAATGGAGTGAATAAAGTAAAGAGACAAGACGCAGTTTCATATTAGAGATTATTAATGAGATTACCTGAGTCCTACAAAAAACATCTTTCATTTTAATGTCTTATAATCAACGTCAGGGCAAGAACTGTTCTTCAGGGCCTTAATGGATCAACCAAGAACCAAGCAGCAACATACAAACTTCACTAAGTACACACAAGATCACAAGTACCAATTATTATTATTATTATTATTATTATTATTATTATTAAGATGGCTCAGCAGCAACTCACTTACCCACCACCACTGTGATCCGGGTTTGAGGATCGATGGTCACTCAGGACAGGTTGGGTATCACACACAACCACAACTGGCAGTGCCCAAGAGTGCGGAGGCATTCCTCAGTGAAGATACCTCTGTATCTTAGACTTATCTTAGGCACAGCATCCCTGTTTACACCTGCACCCTGTGCTCTCCAGGATAGGGTCCGGTCCCCCTTGTGACCCCACATACTGTGTATTAATAAGAATAACAGTAGCAGGAGAATAATAATAATAATAATAATAATAATAATAATAATAATGGTAATAGACTTACAATACATTCATGTGCTTGTTCATAGGCAAAAGTTTTTGCACCACGGAAAAACGTTGTTTCACTCAAACTTTTGCAAAAACTGAAGCAGTACTTCATTGTCATGGATGCATCCGTGATTTTTTAACATATACACATGCTCTTTCTCTCTTTATAAATAACACACACACACACACACACACACACACACACACACACACACACACACACTGTGTACAGTGTTAGTTAAATACCCAAGCAGGTTGTCACACATGTCACATTCGAATGTAGAAGTATACGACTGAGTGTGAAAACTCCACTGCATTACATCAGCGTGACATCATCCAGCTCTGTTTATGAATGTGTGTGTGTGTGTGTGTGTGTGTGTGTGTGTGTGTGTGTGTGTGTGTGTGGTACATGAAGAAGCTCTGTTCTTAGTGTTGGTGTTGTTTGGGTGTTTGTAATGATGGAGGGAGTCAGAAAAAGAGAAATCTGCAGATGGGGTTGGCATTGTGTGTGTGTGTGTGTGTGTGTGTGTGTGTGTGTGTGTGTGTGTGTGTGTGTGTGTGTGTGTGTGAGGAGCTAGGCGTGGATGGTGATAGATTGGACTGGGAGAGCAGGGATGCAGATCCACTCATCAAGATTGATGTTCTGCCATTCGGCTTTAAGTGCAATTAGAAATGGGGGCACTGCTCAAGGTGCCATCGCTCAGGCTAAAACCAAAGGGACTCGTTTTAGGTGAAATCGGCGCTCCTATTACCCCCCAACCACCCCTGCCAACGCCATACCCAAAATTGGAAACCAAAAATCTTCATTAGTATAATTTTTCTTTATCGTCTAATGAATGAATGAACGAATTAATTAATGTATTTATTTATTTATTTATTTATAAGCTAAAAATATGCATCGATATTTTCTTTTTACCCTGAATGAGGCTAATTGGTCAAGACAAGTTGTCTTTTTTGTTTGTTTGTTTTGTTTTGTGTGAAAATTCTTAATTTTTACTGAAGTTTTAATTTCATCTAATCTAATGAATGAATGGAAGGACGGATCAGCAAACAAAATCCTGTTCGAACCAAAAATCTGCATTAATGTCTATTTTCTTTTTACCCTGCATGAGGCTATTGGCAACGGCAAGTGTAGGAGTATTTTTCTTTTTCTGGGATGTACAGTTCAGTAATTAAGTAAATTTTTGTCATTCAGTAATGAATTAATGAAATAGTTAATTCATTACTTAATGAGTCAGTGAATTCCTGGTAGAAGCCAAACATCTGCATCAATATCTACTTTCTGCTTACTTTGAGATTTAGAGGTTTTTTGTTTCTTTATTTGTTTGTCCCTTTTTTAATCCTCCAATCTAAAGAATGAATGAATGAATTAATTAAGTTTTTGTCTGTTTATCCCTTTAAGTTTGAATGTAAATTCTTATTAATAAATGAAAACAGGTTGTGTCTGAAGTCAACTTTTTGGGGTTTTTTGCACTTTATCTAATAATGTACACTTTTCGATTTTGATCAAACTGATCAATGAATGAATGAATGAATGAATGAATCAATGAAATAACAAAACCCTACCTTTGTAAGAAGCTGCTAAGTTTGTCAGTGGGTCAGGTGTAAATATTAGAGGAATACTTGAAGAAAGCATACCATGTTTTACAATATTTACTGAGCTGTACTGAACTCAGGAATCATTTTAAGATCTATTTTTCTGTATAAAACATCTGCAGATAAGGTGAAGGTGAACCTGCAGTAATGTAGTAACACGGTCCAGGAATCAGTTGGGTAGGGGATGAAAAATGAGGAGAGGCCGGGTGGTGGAGTGGAGGGGAGTGGAGTGTAGAGGAGTGGGCGGGTGGCTGGGTGGAGTGGGTGTAGGACGGAGGAGAAGGACCTGCTCTAGTCAGCTCTTTCCAATGGAGGGAACATGACGGAGTGGACGCTCTCTATATGTCCCTCTCAATGGAGCTGCTTCCCTCTTACATGATAACTTTGATCCCTGGCGCTTCACACACCACTCAGCAATACTGTCTAACGGCACTGGGTTAATACTTTAACCGCCGCCCGGCATGAGGTGTGTGTGTGTGTGTGTGTGTGTGTGTGTGTGTGTGTGTGTCTCAGTCAGGCCACATTCCTCAGCTTACAGTAGAGACGGCCGTCCGTCACGAGCAGTTAAGAAAAGGAAATGTTTTCAGCATCGCAACATCTAACCCTGTCACTCTTTTGTTACTCCTGCTGTTGTGATTGATCTCTAAAATGTTAGTAAGACTCTAATGTCTTGTCCTTTTTCATCTTTTTAACAGCTTTAGGTCTTTAGTCCCATTCTTAACCCATACGTTTTTGTGCAACCGACATCTGAAAGCTCCACTTGTGTTAAATTCTCTAAATCATAACAATAATAATCAGTATCTATAGATCAATCTAAGACCCGAATCTTAATCTTATAAGGATTTTATCTAAACACTTATCTAGTCTTGACCTTAAAGTGCCCTTAATACAGCCAGCTCGTTTACATCTCATGTTTTCTTTCCAACAAAGCCACAAATAACTGACACCATCCTAAGCAGCATGGCTGCCTTCTTTCTAAAGTGCTGCTCGGTGTTTATAAAGCAGGTAGAAAAAGAAATCATACTGTAATCATACTGAAAAAATAAACCCAGAGATTTAGAGAGAGAACCAGAGATCACATTTATATGGGCAGGCAGCAGAGACACAGGACAGTTAGGGAGCATCAACTTGTTCATTATTGTACAGTGCTGTGCAAAAGTCTTAGGCCACATAATGGATATAATATTTGTTTTAGCATATATTTCTCAGTCTCTTTATTAGAATACAACCAGAAAATATGGGAAATATTTATGCAGTAAAACATCTACAGGCTACAGAGGTCAGTATTTAGCGTTTCCTCCACTTACACTTCAGCAACAGCAGCATCTGGGAGCTTCATCGAGATGCCAAGTTGATCCTTCTACAGTCTGAAGAAGCTTGATCAGCCAAGAAACCACTTTTTCAAAAGGGGAAGAGGGTGAATACGATATGTTATAGGTGATCATTATAGCATTGTGAAAACAAGACATCTAACGGTGGACTAAGACTTTTGCACAGTACTGTACATAGATCAAATTGTCTTAAAATAAAATAAAAAATTTAACCCTGGATTTAAACCCTGGGCCTTCTGGTCCAAGGATCTTGGCAAAAAAAGGCTTTTCCTATAGACTAAATTACTATTTTATTTATTATTATTATTATTATTATTATAAGCTTAACTTATATTTATTTATCGCTTTGTGTTTGTGGTTGCATTTAGAGAGTGCCATGCATTTAATGGGTCATGCACGTGCACCCTAAACACGATCGATTTAAAGATTCTTCTTCTAAAACAAACTGTGACTGTATATTTACAGCGTTGCATTATTTTATATTTATAGAGTCATATTGGTTACTTTATACAGCAAAACTGAAACTTGTGACGCCTTCTAAACTTAGACTGCGATAAGAAGCCGTAAGAGGGAATTAATGAGATGTAATGGTGTTTTAAGTGGATGTAATTGATAGTTTTCCTCCCTCCCTCTCTCTCCTGTAGCTCAGCTGTTGGTACACAATCATTAACCTGGCCTGATTTAGCAGCTATGAGGACGGCCCAATCGGCCATTGTGTGCGCTGTCATCTTCAGGAAGTGAGGATTTCCCCCTGCTGTCGGAGACCTGACGAGCCATTTTCTCTCAATCTTTGTCTACGTCTGATGGAATGTGTTTACTGTAACCATAAATCTTCTCGTCCCGCCACAAACGCTGCCAGGTCCTGGTAATTTCATCCGGTGTATCCAAGTGAACTCTGTACCGGACGCGCTTGTGTAAAGAGAACGAGAATAATAAACGAATGAAGGGATTATGGTCATTCATCAATACAGTGGGGCAAAAAAGTATTTAGTCACTTGTGCAAGTTCTCCTACTTAGAAAGATGAGAGAAGTCTGTAATTTTCATCATAGCTACACTTCAACTATGAGAGACAAAATGAGGAAAAAATGCAGGAAATCACATTGTAGGATTTTTAAAGAATTTAATTGTAAATCATGGTGAAAAACAAGTATTTGGTAACCCACAAACAAGCAAGATTTCTGGCTTTCACAGACCTGTAACAACTTCTTTAAGAAGCTCTTCTGTCCTCCACTCATTACCTGTATTAATGGCACCTGTTTGACCTCATTATCTGTATAAAAGACACCTGTCCACAGCCTCAAACAGTCAGACTCCAAACTCAACCATGGCCAAGACCAAAGAGCTGTTGAAGGACACCAGGAAGAAAATTGTAGACCTGCACCAGGCTGGGAAGAGGGAATCTACAATAGGCAAGCAGGCTGGTGTGAATAAATCAGCTGTGGGAGTAATTGTAAGAAAATGGAAGACATACAAGCCATGTATCATGAGATTGTAAGCCAAATCCTCCTTCCATCAGTGAGAGCATTGAAGATGGAACGTGGCTGACATGCCAGCATGACAATGATCCCAAACACACCACTCGGGCAACGAAGGAGTGGCTCCGTAAAAAGCATTTCAAGGTCCTGGAGTGGCCTAGCCAGTCTCCAGACCTCAGCCCCATAGAAAATGTGTGGAGGGAGTTGAAAGTCCATGTTTCCCCAAAACATCACTGCTCTAGAGGAGATCTGCATGGAGGAATGGGCCAAAATGCCAGCTACAGTGTGTGCCAACCTGGTGAAGACTTACAGGAAACGTTTGACCTCTGTCATTGCCAACAAAGGTTATGTTACAAAGTATTGAGTTGAACTTTTGTTATTGACCAAATACTTATTTTCCACCATGATTTACAATTAAATTTTTTGAAAATCCTACAATGTGATTTCCTGGATTTTTTTTTCTCATTTTATCTCTCATAGTTGAAGTGTAGCTATGATGAAAATTACAGACCTCTCTCATCTTTCTAAGTAGGAGAACTTGCACAATCAGTGGCTGACTAATTACTTTTAGAAATTAAATTTTTTTTGCCCCACTGTAGCTGATAGAACCACATGGACAAGGGATTCCTTTATCAAACCTTTACCAAGCTCTACAATACAGAGTTACATTCACAGATACCACTTAAAACGTTACTGTGCTAAAAAGAAGCCTTATGTTATAACCATGTCCAGAAGCGGCGTGGACTTCTCTGGGCTCGGAGGCATCTGGGATGGTCCATCACGCAGTGGACATGGGGATTGTGCTCAGACCCATCAGTATAACAGATCCGTTTGGGCAGAAATGAGGAACAAGTCCAAAAGACAGGTTCTGTCATGGTATGGGGTCAGGTCAGGGCCATTGGTAAAGGTTTTTTAATTTTCTGTGATGCAGCATTAATGCAGAGAAGAACACTGAGATTTTAGAGCAACATAAGCTGCCTTTAAGATGATATCTTTATCAGGGACGTCCATGCATTCATAAACAAGACAAAACACAAAACAAAACCACATGCTGCAGACATAAAGGCATAACTGTGGAAGCAGGGGATACGGGTACTGGACTGGCCCGTCTGCAGGCCTGACCTGTATCCGATAGAGAATGTGTGGAGAATTTTGAAACAGAAAATGGGACAATGACCCCGTACTGTTCCACAGCTTAAGACGTGTTTGTAGGAAGAACAGAACAAAATAACCCCTGAAACACTAAATCGAGAGAATTAGAATAGAATAGAATGCCTGTATTGTCACTATACTTGTGTACAATGAGATTAAAGCCACTTCTTTCCAGTGCAATGAAAATACGACACAATTAATGACAACATTACAAAACACTTTACTGTCCCAATATTTTTGGAAATATGTTGCATGTGTGAAATGCAGGAATGGAAGTTTATTAAGAAATGAAATGGAATATCTTGAGTTCATACTGTCTGCAGTGAAATAAACGTCTAAGTACATTTTTATTTGCATTTTCCATGCTGTCCCAACTGTACAATTGCATTTTATTTCTATAAGCTCTAACCAGAAAAATGCACGGGCCCACGCTGAGCATTGCGTAACATCGGCAGAACAACAGAACATTTAACCTGTCATTAATGATTAATGGGTCAGAGCACTGACAAATAGTAATGTGTAATGTCTTCTTTCACCTCAGTGTACCTTAATAAATAAGCGATACTCTCACGTATGGCTTTTTGATGCAATAATAACATCATATTTCCCAACCGCGATGCCGTGAACAGTTTAAAGCGTGCTGTCTATTAACCAGCAGAGGCGAACATCTGTGCACCCAAGCAGAGCCGATCATCCCCGATCCAGCTGATGTTTTGCTCCTTTAAGCTCCAATGAAATCCAAGATCCAAATCACAATGCGACCTTCACCCAACTGTTTTGAAAAAACAGGTTTATTAATGTCACAGCGAGCCTGAACATTAACCCGGACCTGAACACAGGCATTAATAAGTCAAGCTCTGGTCATATGATGATAAAAACAGGGAATACAGTCCAGACTCTTACACCACTGTTCACTAGACTTGTGGAACTAATGCTAAGGTAAAAGTGGGGGATCTTCTCACCAAATGCGATTCTTTTCTTACGCTGTTCACACTTTTAATGTGTCCTATATCCAACATTCGTCCGAACAGATCACGCTCCTAAACTCCCGCACACGTGCAAAAGAGCAACAGTGCTCAGTGGCAGACATCAAAATGGAGTCGACAGTATCAGGCACTTTTTAATGGCCGAGTTAAAAAAGGGCACGTTATTCAGCCATGGCTGCTTTTTTGGTTTCCTTAAACTTCGCTTTTATTCTTTTTTATTTCCTTTGACACTGCAGCCACGTTCTCCTTTGGCCGGTTCTTTACAAATTCCCTCAAACACTTAACAGGAGGCTGTGTTAAGTGCTTTCTAATTTTGTTTGCACAGACACGTCACCACGAAAACTTATGAGATTTGTTACTCCTGCATTTAGCCGTACGACATGTCTAAAATGAACCTGGACATTTAGTGAGAGAGCCACTAATGAACCAAGCTAATAATGCTGTAATTAGTGCAATATTATCTATTTTGTTTGATTATATTTAATTGTATACGTATATATATATCCTTTACACATTGTTTAACCTTTTTACCTCTTTCTGCTTAATATTGGCTATTTGCACTGCTTTATTTCATGCATTGTTTATCAGTGGTTTGTAATTGTTTTGGCAGTAATGTACCTCTAACATTCATTCCAATAAAGTCATTTTGATCTGAACTGAGCCAGAGAACACGGTCATATGGGCAGGAAGTGGAGACACAGGACAGTTAGGGGGCATCACCTTGTTAGTTATTGTACAGTACTGTGCAAAAAGTCTTATTAGAATACAACCAGAAAATACAGGAAAATGTGTATGCAGTGTATATATATATATATTTATAGTGAGAGAGATTCGGGCTCCTGCCCTATATGGAAATTTATGCAATAAAATAAATTTTATTTGATTGTTTTAGTAGTTTTAACAATGGACCTCATCATAAGGTAGTTTATAGCAGTCTAGATCCTAACGATCATCCAGAGGATGCAGTGGCAAGGAAAAAGTCGATAAAGAAACCCTGAGAGCCAGACATGATGATCAAATAAAAGATAAATTCAGTTAGATGACTAGATACATAATTAAAAGCCAATCCCAGACACTTTTCGTGCTTTAGCACACCTTCTTTACCAGGTGCGTCAAAGCAGGAAGCCCCAGTCATGGACCGTGTTCTCGAGAGTTAAACGGGGCGACGTGGTGACTGCCGGGGACAAATCTGTCATGGTTTCATTTGGGAAAAGTGCAGAAAACACGAATCCCCACAGCCCCGCTCGGCTCTCCATCCGCTGACATCCGCGAAATAGGTCATGAGAAAGTTCCCTTCCCTTTCCCCTAAATCCATGTCTTTCTCTTCATGCATCGGGAAGCTGAATGTCCATTCCAGCGCCCACGCACGCACGGACCAGGGCCCGCCGGACGCCCCATCAGTCAGCGCGCTCTGATGGAGGGGTTTGGAAGGGGGGCGGCGGCTGACAGAATAGGATGTGCTCCGTCACTGGCTGCAAAGGCTGCGAGCTTCCTATACATGGCAGCTGCAAGACTCCTCTGATGTATCAGAGTCAGCAGAATCATTGATCAGCGGCTGGAGTTAATCATTGATTAGGGAGGGGGGGATCAGCACCGGGGGGAAGAAGTCAGGGGGCAGAAGCTCAGCAGGAGGCCACCAGGGACAAAAACAAGCCTTCGGGAGCTTGGGAGATCATGCAAAGTTGGCTAAAAGGAGTTTGTATTTAGGGATGTGTTGAGAGCGGGACGCAAAAGATAGACAAAGTGCAACATGAAGTTATCTTTTGATCCAGACAACCTTTTCAATATGTCTTAAAATCTGTGCAGAAATGTGGCCCCAGTGCCCAAACTTTTGTATAAGACTGGACTTCTGCATGTGCTCATTTCTTACTATATATGTAAGTCCAAAATAGAGGTTTATTTACTTTAAAAAATACAGTTTGGGGTTTTTTTTGGCCGTGTCAGTAGGGGGTGAGGCCAGATAAATGAAGATGCACAACTGACCCCTACCCAGGGTTGGTATGGCCCAGCATCGAGCCCAGAACACATTTGTGCTCACGCTTTGTGTAGAAATGTTTGACATAGCCCTTTTTACCATGACCAGGAAAAATGGGATTAAAATATAAATGAACTTTAAAAATGCAGCCAATAATTAAAAACACCATAAATCTATTAAAAAAAATAATAAAGGCCTCTCTTTGCAGTAATATACATTCATATAATAGAAGATTTGGAGTTTGACTGTCCCTAGTGGCAAGAGGAAGAACTGCATATGAGTGATCAATTCATCTAAACATTCATTCCTTTAACTGGCATCACTCACGCTGGGACACTTTAGAGACAAGAACTGACCTACGCTTGGCTTTGGAATGTGCAGTTCAGAGTAAAAACACAGGGAGAACATGCAAACTCCACACAGGCAGTGGCCGAGTTATTCATCGAACCCTGTAACTATAATACCTGATTCATTTTCTGATTTCTAATCTCTAAACAAATCTCTACCCGTGCATGAACCTCTGATCTAAACCCAGATAACCAGGCGTGAGCCTCAGCCATAAACACAGCAGGTATGAAGGAGCAGTAGTGTGACTCTTGACTGTGCCTTGTGGCAAGAAGAAGAACCGCGTCTGAGCGATCGGTCGGACCCCGGCGTCTCTCCAGCAAGCCGTCTGCACGGCCAGGATTGGACTGGACCCAGACCAGCATCGAGTGTAAGATTACCGCTTCCTGTCGAGTGTGGGCGGATAAAACCTGACACACATGCTGATTCTGCTCACCTTCCTGAAGGACACATGCTGCTCTTTGATTGGCCTTTAACGAGCCCTACAGGAGACACGGGGACCGAATGTGGGACGCTTATGGACTTTAGGAGTAAATAGAGACGTCTGCGTTCATCACTCTGTCTTATACGCAGTGTGTCTGTGTGTGTGTTTGTGTGTGTGTGTGTGTGTGTGTGTCTGTGTGTGTGTGTGTGTGTGTGTGTGTGTGTGTGTGTGAGAGAGAGAGAGAGAGAGAGAGAGCAGAAACTGACCTACTTACGTTATTAGTGATGTAAAACTAATTTTTAAAAATATTAATTTAATTCATTGTTATGTGCAAAGCTTCCTTGGACTTTACTTAAATTACTATAAAATATATCTAAAATATGTTTTATATATTTTAGAATATGATAAATATATTTTATAAATAATAGTTTTATAAATGTATTTATTCATTTATTTATTTATCCAGTCATTCATCTATCATGATTTCTGTTTATTTACACAAATATATGTTTCTAAATATAATCTATAAATAATATTTTATAAACATATTTATTATATATAATTATAAATATTTTTGCTTTCATTTCAAGAAATAAAATAATTGATTAATGCTTTGGAATATTACTACTTGTGTTTGCTTTATTTATTTATTTATTTGTTTATTTATTTGTTTATTTATTTATTTATCATGATTTTAAATACATTTTATAATATTAAATATACAATCTATTTTATAAATTTATCATATCAAATATATTTTATAAATATTAGTTTTATACATTTATTTATTTAATTATTTATTCATTTATCCATTCATTGATCATGTTTTCTATTTATTAACACAAATGTATTTTTATAAATATATAAATCAAAAATGAAAAGAATAAATACTTATTTTAATGAATTTTTAAAAAATACAATAATTAATTGATTAATGCTATTTAGAATATTATGAATTGTGTTTGCTTTGTTTATTTATTTATTTATTTATTTAACAAAGCATTTTACAAACACTTCTACTAAATGATCTAATGTTTGCAGATTGTTTCTTGATTATGGTTTATCATACACATATTTTATGCTTTATTATAAAATCATGTTTTAAAAACCCAAAATTAAAAAGGAAATAAAAAGTCAAGCAAATACACAAATAAATAAAAGTAAATGTATTTATTTAAAAAAGCTAAATAAATGCATAAATAAATATAACAAAATTAAATGTATTTTATCACTTATTTCTTTGAGAGCTGAACTGTTGGATTCCTAATTTGTGTGGGCAGAGACAGCAAAGACGGCCTTCTCTGTTTCATGTATTAGATAACTGATTTATAATAAATTAATTTTGCTTTATTAGAAACATTAGATGGGGGTGTTTATTAAAAAATGTGCATGAATTGAGGCAGGAAACAAACAACGGGTAATGTAAACAAATAAATAAATAGTGTGTGTGTGTGTGTGTGTGTGTGTGTTGATGGTGGTTAGAGAGGAGAGGATGGGGGAGAGAGGCCATGTAATCCTCGTCTGAATAGCCGGACTTCCTAAACGCAGGCGATGTGGAGCCGGATCTCAGGCTCTGTCCACTCAGCACAAAGCTTTCACTCCCCAGAGCCGAGAGTTAATAATTCAATAGAGAGAGAGAGAGAGAGAGAGAGAGAGAGAGAGGTCTGGGCGAGAGACACCGACAGAGAGACGGAGAGATACCATGCAGAAACGTAGGGTTTCCAGAGACACCTCATATATCTTATGTTATGTTACCTTCACATCTTTTTCATTTGCTCAGTAGTTTCTGTCTGTATCGGAGAAATCTTTACAACAACCAGAATCAGCTACAACCATGTTTAGGTCGGTGTTCACATCACCACAGCATCACACTCCTTCCACCGGCTCATCTTCTTGCCAAAGTGCCCCCATAAATGATAAATACCAGACCGTCAGCATGAGGGAAAAGAAAACAGGGCCAGACCAACTTCTTTTGTTGCTCCAAAGTCCAGTTTTGACACCATACTCAACAGGGGGTGCTGCTCTGTACCACAGAAGCGCTTGTGTCCATTCGGACCAGATGGGACACATCCGTTCCAGTCTGTAGCAGCCCAGTCCAGGCTGTCAGGGTCAGAACACCTAATGGGTGCTGTGACAACAAATTTCCTTCTGCTAAGCACCTGGAAATGGTCCGGGCAGAGACAGGGGTGTTTAGTGAAGGCGCCCCCTGTGTCTGGATGGTGGATAACAAAACTGTGGGAGCTGCTCAGGCTTGTTGGTGGATCAAACGATCCTCTCTACTGGGGGTCTGTCTGGGCCGTCCGGAGCCTGTTCACTGTGTGTGTGTGTGCCCCCATAAAACCACTGCTCCCAAAACCTCCTAACAGCTAGATCAGTCCAATGATGCCTCCTCTCAAAGTCTGGGTAAAATGTGTTCAAGTGCAGAGTTGTACAAGAGGTACACTACCCAAGAGGTACACTACCCAAAATTAGCTTCTGAGAGCCTTTTTATAGGGCAGCACTATAGGGGAAGCGCTTTTATGCCCTCTTGTGGCATGACCCAGTGTCTAAGAGCACACCTGTAATTATTTACATGAGACAGAACTGCATGCTGAGTTTTGATCCCACATTTCTATTGGGTGAGTGTGAGGGTACGTATGCAAAGCCATTAGAACTACTATATAGGTTTTTAAATATAACTCATCACAGAAATAGAATCCGCCATCCCAAAGACGTGAATAAACCTCTAGTGTTTGATTAATAAAAAGTGTAAAGTGGATACCGTTCATTTTGGTAGAAGAATGCATTTTGCTCATGGCCTGTGTGGAGTTTGCAGGTTCTCTCTGTGTCTGCATGGGTTTCCTCATCATATTCTGACATTCCAAAGATATGTGTGTGTTGGACTGGAGCCTTATTGTTTGGGGGGTCGCTCCCCCATGATAAAACATCCAATGTGAGCTTAGGGACTGACGAAGTCCACACTTTTCCGCTTTGGCCTTCCTCCTCTTCCTCTCTGACCCAGTCCGAGCTGAGTCGGACCATTTTGATTCTCCCATCTGTCCATCTCCCCGAGCAACACGTAACGGGGTAGAACGTCTTCAAAAATGTGCACGCGAGGCCGATCGGGACAGCGGGAGAAAAGGTGGTGAGAAAAAAAAGGGGAAGGGAGAATAGCGAAGCCGTGAAGATGCGTCAGGAATCTGCTGATGGCACAAACACATAGAAGCTGGAGAAGAAAAACAATAA
Organism: Ancistrus triradiatus; assembly: GCA_025084515.1. Classification (NCBI taxonomy): domain Eukaryota; kingdom Metazoa; phylum Chordata; class Actinopteri; order Siluriformes; family Loricariidae; genus Ancistrus; species Ancistrus triradiatus. Next base: position 100,445 of record JAJAGP010000976.1, read on the forward strand.
AGGGGCCTGTCAGACACTCGGGATCAGTTAAAGCCCGACTAAGACACCTACACACACACCCACACGCCCACACACACTCCGAGCGCGTTAATGTTTAGCTCTGAGCTAAAGGAGATCGTTTCGGATGACAGATATGATCAGACCTCCAATTGGGGCGGGATCAGAACAGGGGAAGATCTGAAGTGCGTTTCGGCTCTGAATCGCTGTCGTATCCGTCACACCCTCTGCGATCGGCGTGCTTAATTATTCAGCCGGGAGAAGGACGACGGGAGACGCAGCGCAAGATTGACAGATATGCCGGAGTCATCTCTTCTCTAAAGGAGGAAGGCTGTGAGAGAACACGGGCGCTCGCGGTTCATCCCAAACCCTGCAGGGACGCCCCTGATCTGATTATAAACACATAATCAGGTGTAGGTCTCGTACATCTAACTCACACGCTTCCCGGCATCAGATATTCCTCCGAACGTGGCGCGTCGACGCCGGCATGCGGTTCCATTCCTAAATTTAAGGTTCACAGCCACACCTTATAAGGCCACGGGAACTTTGGCTTTGTGTCGTGTGCTTTCAACCTGACTAACTTTTTGTGCCGTTCCAGTTTGTGACCCCTTTGGCCTCACATAACGTGCACATTCATTGGTAGCATCTCAAGTTTCAAAATGATATCCTCAGTGCTCCATGTTCTGTGCAAAAGTCTTAGGCCACCATTAGATTTTGCTTCAGCAATGCTATAATGACCATATATGACCAAAAACTTTCAAACATGGATTCGTCACTCCATAATCCTCTTTCCACTGGCCTTCATTCCAATCTTTGTGAGCTTTAGCTTATCTTATCCTTCCCACCCTGTTCCTTTTCTGAAAAAGTGGTTTCGTGGGTGATACCCTTCCAAAAAGACAGTGCCTGATCAAGCTTCTTCGGACTGTTGAAGAGTCAACATACCAAATATTTACCCCCGTACCTCAAAGAAGCTGTTTTTTCCTGATTTGGTTCTGTTTTTTAATACTGCATACAAATTCCCTGTATTTTCTGGTTGCTAATTATATGTGGTCATTATAGCGCTGCTAAATCAATGCTTTAGTAATCTAATGGTGGCCTAAAACTTTTGCACAGTACCATAAGTTAAATCTAAAAAGCCTCATCCCAACTCTGAAGCATTTTCTAGCAGCTACATATACAAGCTCGTAGATTTCCCTACATACTGATTGACATACACTACATGGACAAAAGTATTGGGACACCTCCTCACCACATTAGACCGACAGGTGCTTTTCTAACATTCCATTCTAGATCCATAGGCATTAATATGGAGTTGGTCCACTCTTCTGGAAAGGCTTTCTAGAAGATTTTTGGACTGTGTCTGTGAGGATTCATCCAGGAAAGCATTGGTGAACAGACACTGATGTTGGACGACAGGGTCATTCTAGTTCATCCCAAAGGTGTTCGATGGGGCCTTTATGGTCCTCGCTTTGTGCACTGGAACAGAAGTGGGAAATACGGTAATCCAAAATACCTTGGTATGCTGAAGCATTAAGATTTCCCTTTGCTCTAACTAAGGGGTCTAGAACCCAACCCCTGAAAAACAACCCCATAGCATAAACCCTCCTCCACCAAACAGTCAGGCAGGTAACATTTTCTTGGCAATCACCAAACCCAGACTCCACAGAACACAGAACAGAAGTTTCCATTGCTAAAGGGCCGCATGGCTAGGTATTTGATTTTATACGCCTGTGGCAACAGGACTGAGCAAAACACCTGAATTCACTGATTAAGTGGTGTGTCCCAATACTTCTGAAGCCATTTATAAATCGCCAAAGCTAGCACGAGCCTAACGCAGTCAGTGATTGCCGGTCATGCCGTGCAGATTCGTCTGAAGCGAACAGCCGAGGTGCTTTGACTGACTTGACAAGTTAAGTGTGGGGCGGGAAGGAGGGGGCAGGCGCGGCATTGTCTTCCAAATGAGCTTTCAGATCGGCGGCGCTGCTCCGTACCTGCGCGTTAATAATTGAGCCGTGGGTTTGTGGAGGTGTACGGACGCTGACTGACACTTCAGCTAACACGGGCACTTTTTCCTCACAAAGGAGCGACGGGAATCAAAGACAAGAGGGAGGAAAAGAAGAGCAGGGAGATCTGGGTGAGACGGAAAGAGAGGACTGATGGATGTGTGCCACCCTGTTCAGTTTATACTGTCTTAAAACCTCATACCAACGCTCAGTAACACTCAGGTACATCAGAACGACTGGCACAAGGAAAGTGTGTGCCAAGTCAGTTAGTAGGCTTAGCAGGTAACGTTTGAGCACCCCTGGACAAATGGCATTTTGCATTCGCATTTGCATTTAGTCATTTCACAGATGTTCTGAGGGTTAAGGGTCTTGCTCAAGGGCCCAACAGTGCCAGCTTGGCAGTGCCAGGGCTTGGACTTCTGCTTTATAGTCCGTTACCTTAAGCGCTGCGTCACCGTTTGTGCAGAGTTTAAAAACGCACACATTTTTAAATGCCTACTGTGTGCGAAAGTTTTCGGCTGAACTGTAAGGGTTTATTTATTTGTACTGGTGGTTAAATAGCTCCAGAACTAATTGGTACGCTGATGATACATGATCCATTTAACTTACGATGGATTTGTGGAACATATCCCCACCATAACTCAGGGAGCACCAGTATGATACAGCTCCATTAATGCATATAAGCTCATACAGTCTGGATCTTCTGGGTCTGGAACTGATTCATTCAATTTACATTATTCCTTATGGGAGACATTTGCCCGGGACTCGTCGATTTCGGTTCTCGATGAGCCTTCTGGATCGAATTAACAACGAGAACCGAGGTACCGTTGTACAAAGTCACGCAACATAAGTTAGGGGACGCCGGAAAGAGAAGCGTGGCGGGAATTAGAGACTGGTGTCGAGTATCTCAGCTCCTTTGAGGTTTAAGTTTTTGATTTGCTGTCCTGATCAGGTGGGAGTTTATGCACAAAAAATGGGAAGCAATCGTATAACAAATGAAGCCCTTTTTGTTTTCCAAGCTTGGTGCGTGCGCAGCGCTGTAAGTAATACAGCATCATCGGAGCAGATTGTGCCTACATGCATAGCGTGAGGGGTGTGAGAGAGAGAGAGAGAGCATTAAGGAAACAGCGATGCGCCTAAAAGAACGTCGGCCTGCTTCCCAAACCCAGCTGTCATCCATCAACAGTTGCGACGTGTCTGGCCTAATCTGGTTTGTGACAGACACAACAACATTATACTCACACCGTCCGTTTTTTATGGAGCCGGTGATTGATTTCCTCTCGGTTCCCATACTGTCCTCGTACTGATATTCACCAGATTTCACGGAGGCAAAAAAAAAAGGATTACGAACGTGAGGGCCGAGCGAAACAAGCTGCGACAAGCGAGGACTCATCATGCAGACTGCGCCGGGTGAAGACGCAGCTCTGAAACGAAGTTATGGGAGGCGGAAGAGGACAAATATTGTCCTAAAAGAGATGTTCCGCAACACTTATGGCTCGTAATTAAGAGGAACAGTGGGTGTAAGGGAACAGAGCCAAGAGCAGGACTGTGGAGGGCTAATAGAGAGCCCGTGTGAGCGAGTGTGTGTACGTCCATACATATGTATGGAGGTAGGAGGCAGGGTGATTAAGGGCTGTTCTGGGACCGAAACCACCGTCTGTCCCACTACCACACGGCTCGTCTCCCAGCGTGGTTTGATTTCAAATGGAAAAATTAATGGGGGAGTAATAGCCGGGGGCCGAGCCGAGCCAAAATGCTTCACACAAGCTGTTTCATCCATAGAATAGAGATTAAAATGTGACTTCAGTTGAGTGTTGGGCTTTTTACACTCGTACGTTTTCTCTAAACCGAGACCAAAACCCCCAACGAGCAGCCCGAGGTGACAGCGGCAAGGTAAAACCATCTAACCTTACCACAGGGCATGACACTGCACCCCAGCAGCTAGCCTTTCCAGCCCCGTCTGTGGTTACTCTCCGAGGACTTTAACATGTTCTCCATGTCCAGGATTCTCCCTACCGCAGAAGCAGAGCCGTAGGTGGATGAAGCTCGTACCGAAGACGAATGAGTGACTAAAGCGCAGAGGAGATCTGGAACGAGTATAAAAAATGAACCCGTGATTAGTGATTCACTCGGAGAATGAAAAATCTGCAGCTCATCACAAATCCTCACACTTCACACTTTATGTTTAGTCCAACAAAGTTCTCAACGGCCTACATATTTATGTTTTTATTCAGATTTTTGACTCAATTTCCCTCCTCTAATTCGGTTAGATCCAATTCACCGACACCGTGCACCGCGCATTATCCCTCCCATGCTGTAATAAAGAACCGCCAACGAAAAAAGAGAAAGGTCTGCAATTTTTTTACTGCAAACCTTTCCTTTCATTAAATATTAAATAAAAAAATATTATGAGTTATATTTTTTAACGTACATATCCAGATGAAGGTAGCGGGTCATTTAGAAAAAAAGAGTATAATTGTTTTAGAGAATAAAAAACAAAACAAATGGTTTAAGCCAATGAGAAATATAATAGTACCATTTTTTTTTATCGGTAGGGTAGAGGCGCTGTCTGGAGCCTAGCCTGGAATTCACTGGGACGCCCGACCAGGAACGTAACCCCCATCTGACCTTACCTCCCTCAGACACGACCAATCATACCTGTGTGACACCCAAGCGAAACCCAGGGCACCATGGCTCTGCAAAACTCAAACGCATATAATATAATATAATATAATATAATATAATATAATATAATGTATTTTTAAGTAGTACAAAATAAAATACAATAAAATAATGTAATGTAATATAATACAAAAAATATATATATAATATAATATAATATAACATAATATAAAATAGTATCAAATAAAATAATATAATTTAAAATGGTACAAAATAAAATAAAATAATATAATATAATATAGTAAAAAATAAAACAATAGAATAGAATATAATTTTAAATAATATATAATAAAATAATATAACATAATATAATATAATTTACAATAGTATAAAATAAAATAATATAATATATTATATTGTAATATAATATAACATAATATAATATAATATAATGCAATATAATACAATATATTGTGACATAAGTCAGACGTTTGAGATTAAATTAGAATTGCGAGATATCAAGAATATTGAGATATAAGCGAGATATTTTTGTGTGTGATTTTGAGATATTAAGTCAGAATTGTGCATCATTTTGTACTTGTATATATTTACAATGACAACGAAAAACCTCCTCGACTGTCTAAAACAATTTAAGATTAATAATCATTCTATTACTTTATGAAATCGGTCTTATTTAAGCCTGGATATTTTCATTTTCACAGAGACCCAGCTTTGAGTCCTGGCCCGGCCTCTGCCTGTGTGGAGTTTGCATGTTCTCCCCGTGTCTGTGTGGTTTTCCTCCGGGTACTCGAGGGTCTGGCCTATTTTCCTGGGTTAGGCAGTGGACCCTCCACAACCCTAAATACAGTCCTAATGCCTTCTGAGACCTTACAGAAAAAATGGACAGGATCTGGAAAAGTTCTCAGACTCCTGACCAGACACACAGCACATGGAAAACGTATCAGCGGCTTTTGCACGGGACTCTATATAACCCACAACGTGGAAGATTTCCCTCTGCCAAACCTCGTATCCTTCAATCTTCAGCCTGTCGCTGTCCAACCACAAACGAAGTATCTCACAACATAATGAATCCAGACCGGATCAGTGCTACACCTCATCTGCACCAGAATAAAACTCATGCTGAATGCAAGCCTGGAGTTACTGTGGATAGTCTAGAGTTTGTTCCAGAGCCACAGGGAAACTTGTTTGAGAGTGGATTCAGGGTTTCAGGCATTATTAAATCAAAGTTAAGCTTTTTCCACTATGAGGCGGTGAATCGGGGTCAGAAGCAGAGAGCTAAAGTGTCGAAAACGATGGGGGAAGCTGCTGGCTGGTCCTATTCAAACATCTAACAGTGCTGTGGCGCTCAGTCTAGGTTTGGGCCTCATTTATTTCCTAATGTTGAGGACCGAGCTCCCAGTGATGCAGCCCAAACACACAGATACGTGGCACAGCAAAATGATAGACAGAACGTTTTTACCCTCTAATATCTGAGAATTAACCACATTACTGCTGGGTTGGGTTCATCATACATGCATGGACTTCAAACTACCCCATAAATGCTCAAGGGGTTTTAGGTCAATGCTCCTTGATCTTCGGTCTTCAAGTAGGTGCTGCAAAGCTTTGAGGTGTGTTTTCAGGATACAAAGACGCATTTTCACCAAAACTCTCAGACCTTCACTGGATCACTTGATGATCAATTCCTTATCAATATGTGCAGATAATTAAACACTTCTAGGCAATGACATGGAAAATGTCAAATGATAGGTGTAAACGAGCTGTCTAAACGAATTTAGGCTCCCCTGGTCTAATGCAGACGTGCAATTAGCAAGTCGATTAAGGTCTGAGTCCTTACACAAACACCACTGGATCATCTGACAGGAATCTGTCACGTTTACGTCTTGTCTTTACGTCTTTTTGTTTAGAAAATAAGCGGTTTAGGGGGTCTAAACTTTTGCAGACACATTCAGTAATTAGTGAACCGATCTCTATCAGGTCTTTCTGCACCTCGTAACAGTTACTACTTTTGAAACGCTTTATGCTCCTGGTGATGGAAGCTCAGTCGTAGGAGATGCGGCGCTCACGGGCAGGAAGGAAGCTTCCTCCTGCGCTTCTTCCTCTTTTTCTCGGTGACATGCTAGTACAGGAGGGAAGTGAACACATTAAATAAAAAATTCATAAAGCGTGAGTGTGTGTTCTCTAACGTGAGCCGAGGAGGCGGTAATTATCGCTACACATCCCTCCGGGAAGCCTCGCGCAAGGAAGCTCCGGAATCTGTCGCAACCAGGCTGTTTTATTCTTTTCTTTTCTTTTTTTACTCACTTGTAGAGTCAGAGTATCTAAAGATCGACGATCTGCACCTGTTGGAAGCGATGGAGACGAGTCGTTTCACTCCGAGTCACCTCAGCAATCTGATTTATTAGCTGTCAAACAAAAATGGCGATGGTCTCATGCTGACACAGACGCTGGAACAACCAAAAAGTGTGAAACAAAAAAGGAAAATAAACAGCTATGGTCTTAAGTCAAAAACACTGGCCAGGCCCCATCCTGCCTCAATCCGTGGTCCAGTGTCTAATTGTTTTGGTACATTCTGTTCATGAATCATCCATTTTATTTGTTCACTTTTTTTTCCACCCACTTTTATTCATTTTCATTACAACTTATTGACTTTCTGGTTTTGGTTTTGATTTTCTGTCCCTTTGTGACTTTAACCAATCACCATAAAAGAAGCCGTGCATCTGAAAAATGCTGAGTCTTTCTTATTTTTCTGTGCAAAACACACACGCTCACAGTCCGTCCTTTTTGTAACTTGCACTGATAGCATTCATTACATTAATGAACAATAATGATGTGGCCCTTCCAACAATTTGAGCACATCCAACATGTCAACCACGAGAACAGACTGTTCACTTACTGCCTATTATATCCCAGATCTTAACAAGTGCTGCAAATGAGACAATTATCTGTATAACATGAACAAAAAGCCCATTTGCTACTGGTTTAAAATAAGTAATGCATTTTAGCTGGATTAATTCAGCTCCTCCCGGGGTGAGTCCTTACAGGCAGTGGTCCAAGGAGGGGCAAATCACAAAGTGGCGACTGGGTGCGTCCAAACTGGCAGAAGAGCCATGGCCACGTGTCAGGACACACAGTGTAGCGTCCCCTGCTGGGTTTGAAGTTTTAATCCCTTCTATTATGACCTAAAATGATGTCTCTATTAATTTTTTATCATTTATTTTGCCAATAACACATGTAATTGGCTTCACATAGGTGTCTAAGGGGCAAGCGGAACCAAACAAGGACAAACCGAATCAACAGAACCCTTCAATTAACCCATCAATCTTAATGGAACGGGGAGAAAATGTATTCAGTAATCTGGAATATATGTCAGCCATTCTTCCGAATGGGTGCCATTTCCATCCCTAAGACATTACGTGAACAGATAATTAATATAATTAACTGTAAAAAACATTTTATTATTAAGCAAATTGTCCTGAACAGTGATGCAGCTGCAAATTTAAGGTATATAATTTAAAACATCAATAAAAACTATCTAGAACACTGAAAATAGCATTTGTTAGCCATCCCTGGTCTCTAGCATTACACTTTACAATGAAATATAATGATTAAAATCATTCCAAATGTTTTTTTTTCATTGTTGTGTCACTCTATATCCCAAAAATGCCTTAAATATTTTTTTCTTAAGACATCCATAATATTTTACTTTAAAATACACAATTAGTAATGTCCGCAGCTTTTCACTCGATCCTGTTACCCTAACATTTCCCACTTCTGAAAATTAGGCAACATACCACAGTTTACATGTTCAATAGGAAGCTGGATCACCTGGATCTTCTGAAGATCATGTGAAGATCAAAAGTAAGCTCTCTCTTATTTTTTCTGTATATTTAATAATGTTTAACTCTGAATGAGAAGGTCAATCTCATCTTACTATCCTGTTACCGAAATTATTTTTATATGTTATTTGTTTATTATAAAAATACAACTTTGTAATAAATCGTTAGAATACTTGTGCCCAGCGTCCTAATGCTGTTAGTATGGACGCCATGTGTTTACATTTTGTGTTTGCTAATTCTGTGGTGAAATCTGAAGAGTAACAATAACAGGAGAAACCATGTCAAAATAAAATAAAGTTGCCTAAGACTGACCAATACTATTTAAGAATAGTTAAATGTGTGTGCTGTTACATTCAGTGCTCAATAAATACAGAACATGAAGTTTCATTTTTAACAGCTACAACTAGCAAATGGCGCCCATTCGGCGGAACGCCTTATATACTACACTGATGAAAAGATGGAGCAACACTGCCCCCTACTGCTCAGTTAAAAATGGTGTAACATAACTGATAACAAGTAGGCTAGTAAAGAATGATTTTCGCTTTAAGTATCAGCGGATTTATTGTTATACGGCTTGGGTTGAACCTTTTACAGCTGTAAAATCACATCCTTATTGCTGTATTTAACATTTAAACGCAGAACGAGAAGAAATTGTAAAGCTGACTAAACCCGAAGTTACTGTAACGCACTCTTCTCATATAAAGGAATAGTCGTGTCACTGTTAAACTGTTAGGGGATCCACGGATGCACCGATCGATACTGATATTATATATCAGTATCAAACTGACCCACATTCATTTTAACACATGCTGTAAACAATAACAAGTTTCCTCTGACTGTGTAAAGTCCCTGGAGATTTTATAAGCGATCACGTCTATAGTGTACGAATTACCACGAACAATTATTAGCCTACTTTATGTTCTGGGAAATAAGAATAAGGAAAAACAAAAAAGCACCATTACGCTATTTCAGTACAAGTATAAAACTTAAAGTCTTTTTAACCCTTTTTAATGTTCAGCATAATACATTCTACTCCCAAAAATAACTGTACACCCTTTACCCTTTTTATTGGTCAGACACTAGAGGTTTTAAAACGATATAATATTTATACAAGTTTTGAGTAAGTGTTTTTAAATTAGGTAGTGTAGTGGGGTGTTTAGAAATCGTTGAAGCTGCAGTTTGTTGGACTAAAATGCAGTGAGTCTATAGCTTGGGATAAATATCATGATTTACTGCATTACTACATGCTACCATGTCTAGTTATGAGAGATTTAGCAGCTTTTCTAAAAAAAAATCCAAAGTATTTTTATATTTCGGTTCCTCATGTCTGATTTTTGCAGAGGATTCATGTAGTTGTAGTTTAAACCATTATGTAGCATCAGTGTCATGGATCTGTGCCTCGTATCCTCAATAAAAAAGTCCTGCCTCAAAAACTATTTTACTTTAAGTACATTTAGTAGCATGTACTTTTAAGCCATACTTCAGCTTGTACTCAAGTATTTTTTTATCAGATTAGTAGTACTTTTACTTAAGTAAACAACGTGCGTACTACTGCCACCTCTGGATGTGGTGCCCCCCATTTATGTGGGTATGGGACAGCCACTAGAAGCCACTATTTTCTGTAAAACAGACCATCCAACTTTTATGTTGCAAACCTTATCTAAGATACGAGCCCAGGCCCTCATGCACAATGGCACTGCCCACCAGAGCTGCCCGAGTCTCCAATGATTAATAAGGTTAATAACAACGAAAAACTTTCAAAGACTAGGGCGAGGTGACTAACAAAATAATAAAGAAGCAGCAAAGAAACACGAGTAGAACACATTTGCACATTTAATCCATACATTTTAAATCCTATTTGAGGGTCTGTGCCAGTTTGGGCACCGTTACAGGTGATTCAGTAGTACGCGCTCACAAGTGACTTGTCGCATTTGATTGGTGGCGCCCAAATTTCGCACAGGACCTCTCTCACAAGTGCTTACAGTACCACACCGGGATAAGATAGAAATCTGAGAGAAGTGTTGTGAAGCTGTACGGGTTTATCTACGTATATAAAGCCTTTACAGACAGAATGAAACACACCAGCACTACTGATTATCTCAGAGGTATAGTAAACACACACTCTGCTTTGGTTAAACATAGAAAAGGCAAAGGAAGATTAGATACGAGAGTGGAGGAGCCCTGGAACGTCATGTTACGCAGTCGCTCTGCTGGAGGAGGAAGTTATCCTCAGTTATCCGCCAGCGAGCGCTCGATGGCCTCCTGCATCATGGTGCTCTCGTCTGCAGAGTAATCCTAAAAACAGCAGGGGACCAGGGAACGACACACCATTAGAACGAGAAGCAGCTCTAAAGGTTTGGGTGTAAGAGTTTGGATATCAGTGTTTGATTGTTTATAGTCCAGACTGATTCTGGAACAGCGTGTGCCGGACGTGTCCCATATTTCAGCTGCTTTAACGCGCTTTTTGCTGACGCGGCGTTACGCAGTGTTACAGTCAGACCTGCGCTACACTCTGCTCATAAATGCTGCTTCAGTAACACACACACATCTCATCTGTGGATATCATGTTTCAGTTTCACACAGGCACCAAGATCAAGCTGGGACAAACTCGTTCACTCTTACACCAAAGATTTAGACGTTAAAGCACAAGTGCCTTTGAAAAGCGCTATATGTACTTTATTATTATTATTATTATTATTATTATTATTACTACTATTATTATTATTATTATTATGGATATATTTTATTTAAAATTATCCACAATAAATATAAAAAAATAAGCCTAAATATATTTGAATAATCATTAAGTATTTATTAATTATTTTAGCATTTTAAAAGTAAACTTTCTGTAATAGTTTTGTTACAGTTCATACAGTATATATAACATTCATATAAATACATCGGTTTTTCTGTTGTGTTTAGAAAAGAATTAACAAGCATAAAATTATATTATAAAAATTATAAATTATATTTATTTATAAATATATATATTTTATGTTTATATATATATATATATATATATATATATTTGTTTTTTTTTTTTTGTTTTTTTAATATATTTTAAATTTTAAATTGTTATATTTATATGCTTTATTATTATTATTATTATTATTATTATTATGGAAGATATATTTTATGACTAAAGTGATCCACAAAAATATTTTAAAAATAGGCCTAAATATATTTGGACATTAATTAATTATTTATTAATTATTTTAAAAGTAAACCGTCTATAATAATTTTATTACAGTATATACAGTATATATCATATATAGCATATAAATACATCAGGGGGTTTTTCTGTTGTGTTTATAAAAGCTGTAACAAGCAGAAAATTATATTTATGTAATTGTGTATATATATATACTTTACAATGTAACATATATAACATATATTTGTTCTATTATACATATTTATTATTATTATTAGTAGTAGTAGTAGTAATATTATTATTATTGTTATTATTATTATCATCATCATTACCACGAATGTGTCGTAGGAGAAACTGTGGCGCATCCGGAGATGCTGAAAGAAGTCTGAGCTCTTGTAGTTCGGATCGCCCCAGGGCATGGAGGCACAGATGGGGCACACCTGCAGCGACACAAACACACAGCGAGAACGATCACATCCTCTTTTAATACAACAGCAGCTGATGGGAGCCTGAACATCTCCTGATCCTGAACCTGGCTTTAATAAGGGGCTAACAGCTTCCATTTCCACTTTTGCATTTTTCTTGAGTTTAATCCAGTGTTTTCATTAAAAATCATAAAATTAGCAGAACACCTCAAGAGAATCTGACGGTCAGGAACTTTCCTGCACAGCCACCTGACCTAAAACCTGTCAATCATTTACAGGGGCACTTGAAGACAGAGAAAGCCGACTGTTCAGTAACATCACAAGGTTCTCTAGCCTGAGCTAGTCATTAATTTAAATCTCACTTAAGATCGACAGGAACCGCTCTCTCTCTTATTATCACTCCTTCCAGACGCCACCTGACCTGGATCACGATCTCTATAGAGATTAGAATCAGAGCTCACCACTTGGCGCGGGTCCCGGGCATGCTGGGAGTTGCAGTGCTCCACCAGACCGTCCTGGTCCAGGTTCTGGCAGTAACAGTAGGGGCAGGTGAACGTGTAGCGGTTCGGCACCGAGCTGAAAGAGGAGAGCAGAGTCGGGTCTAGGAAAACTGATCTCGGTTCTCGTCGTTACTCGGCGCACTTGCTTAAACTTGTACGAGCCGATCCGCACGACTCGTGTCAACCGAAACTCGATTCACGATTCATGATTCAGTACACAATGATTCGGTGATTCAGATGGACAACAGCTCTTTCTCAGTGCAGGTCTGCTCTGTGTTTATTGTGTCATTGTTCGACTCGTACAAGTTTAAGCAAGTGCGCCGGGTACCGAGAAAATGTTACGCTTCAGCTTATTCGGCGTCCTTGTGTCCCGCAGGAATCCGAGCGTCCCTTACCTGACTGCGTCGGGCTGCGTCTTCACGATGTTCTTCAGCTCTTCTCGGACGATGTCCTGGTATTTAGAGCAACTTCCCATATGGTTTCTCATCTCAGACAACAAGACCTACGGAACACGTCCACAGCACACGGTGTTAAATATTAGGAGTGTAACCATACACCCTGCTGGGGCTGGGCAATATGACGATATTTTATCGTATCGTGATCAATTCTGTTATCGTGATAAGACAGAAAGCATGATTTTTTTAGCTTTCAGGCAGACACTGCATCAAAGGACGCTGGGACATTTTGCAAAAGACTTTGACGTACCTCGGCTCCACAGCCCTTGCATGGTCTAGCTGAGCTGTGGATCATGGCCTCCAGATCGATGGCTCGTTGCCATTTCTCCAGAGCAGCTCTGCACACGGCACACACCGGCTTCTGGGGTCGCAGACACTCCTGCAGACAGCTGTGGCAGAATCTGTTCTCACAGCACAGGCAGGAACGTCGGTTAGTCATCAAGAGTCTCATGGAAAAGCATCGTCTCAAAGCAACTTTACAAGTTTAGACTATCTCCTAATATCTACAGCCAATCCCAAACTGAGCAAGCCTAGGGCGACAGTGGCAAGGAAAAACTCCCTAAGCGTTATGAGGAAGAAACTTTGGGAGGACCAAGACTCAAAAAGGGACCCAACCTCCTTGGGCGGCGTAGATGATAAATCTAAGAATGAAGCTAATTTATCTAAACTATTCATGGAGTCATAGTTCAAGTAAAATGTAAAATATGCACATCGGCATTAAGTAGTCCGATACACAGAGTCACTCCAGGATCAAATGTTCGTATATCCAACATATCTGGTCATCCTTGAGCGGTGCTTCACCTTTGTTTGTGTTCTGCCTTCCTGATTTAGTTCAGATGTAGTTCTCTCTCATTTGTTCGGTTATTTAAACCCTGCATTTCGTTTGTTTGGTGCAAATGTGGTTCGCACCATCATGATTTCCGTCCTCATGCACTTATATTCCTATTTCTGCCCAAGCATGACAGTCGGTAACATGATAGACGTTTATACCTAGACGCCGCATTAGCCACTTCAGCCTGTCGCTGCAATGCATCCACCATATTGGTCCAGGCAAAACTGGCTCGTAAGCAAATACAACTAAAAGGGGAGCTTTTCTGGTTGAAATGCACAATTTTCCCCCGATTTTCTTATTTCTCGACCAGTCTGCTTTCTGTTTTTAATAGCAGTGCAATGATGCACTCAAAGGAAATATACACTACGTTGAAATAAGATAAAATAAAATAATGAAATGTGTTCATTTGATCTTAAGATCCCATTACAGTACAGTTTCTTTTACAGACGATCTGTTTTTAGTTACTGATTGGTTATGTTTCGGTGTGTGTTTGATCATAATAATCTCTAAAGGAATGGAGCTTCAGGTTTGCAAATCCTGACCATGTAAGATCTGCAGCCTTTATCAAATCTGGAACTGAATACTCTGGGATTTGGCTTTAGATGGGAGAGGATGTCAGACTTTAGATATTAAAGTCCTTTTAAAAGAAATCTCTCTGAGACGGGACGCTGTATCTCGGCTCCAAAGCCCCAGGTCTGGTGGGACAGAGTTTGTCATTCTCGATGACTGGCGGTGACTACATCTCCCAGCATCACATGCTCCAAAAAGGAAACCAGCTCACTTCAGGGAAAACCAAACTGAAAGTAAAAAAGATCAGGTGCTGCTTTCTGTAAATCTAAACGTCATTAAATTTAAATTAAAGCTTAAAAAGAACATAAAGGAGAACCGATCCTGATCCTGATCCTGATCCCGTATGGTTCTTCAGCTCTGAACTCGGATCTAATTCATTAAAACAAAAGCACAATCAAGGCTCAGGCTCTGGAGTGACTCACATGTGACCGCACTCTGTACGCATGGGCGAGTCGAAGACCTCCAAACACACCGGGCACAGGAACTCCGTCAGCTCTCCGTCTCCACCCAGGGAGTCAGCGGTTTGTTGAGCTCCAAAGCTGCCCAGGACGGCCATGACTTCCTTCGGCTCTGTGTGTGTGTGTGTGTGTGTGTGTGTGTGTGTGTTGTGTGTGTGTGTGTGTGTGAGAGAGAGAGAGAGTGAGAGAGAGAGAGAGAAAGAGACAGATTTTTTTTCTTCACTGCAGCTGTTTGACGTTTAAAGTTACAGGAAAAGTTTACACCAGATACACAGTCTAGGTTTGAAAACCGTTTGACCCCATTGGCGTCTCCATAGTCGGGGGTTACAATAAGAGGTGACATTTGAGGCGTGGGTTGTAGAGGTGCCCAGTGACTACGAGAAAGATTCACAAAGCAAACGTCCGCTTTTTTAAAAAGCTATGTCATGTGAAACAGCAGGAGGAGAAACTTTCGAAATATTCATCGATCCACGACAAAAGTATTGCAAAGATTATACCTAAAGCACAATGTGCACTGCTCACGGAGCTTCAACGTACCGAACACTGCGGTCTGTTTACCCAAACAAATGTGGTGTCAATGAAGCTCGGCTTCTGCGAGGTAAGTTTATCATTTTGTCTTCATTTTTTTCTTTTTGTGTGTGTGTTCCATGTCATCTTCATTATCATCTCCCTCATTCTCAGTTTTTCCCCCTAGTATTCTTAAGATCTTATCTATTCTAGTCTTTTTCACTTTTTACTCTCTGTATCTCTTTCTTTTTGCATCCTTTCTATCATTTTTCTTTCAATATGTCTTTAACTTTTTCTTTATTTTCTCCTTTTCCATCATTTTCTCCAAACACTTGGTGATTTCCACTCTCCTTCTTTGTTTCTTTTGCGCTTTCTTTCTTTTATTTCCTACCCACCTTTAATTTCTGTTTATTTGTCTTTGCAGTTTTCACTCTCCTCCCTTCCTTTCTTTGGCTCTTTCTTTCTGTCTTATTTTCTTACCTGGTTCTTCCTAATTTCCTTTCTCTCACGTTGTTACACTTTTTTCTGTTTGTCTCCGTTTATCTTATCTTATCTTATTTTTCCTTTCTCCTTCTTACCTCTCCCCCTTTTTGTAGTACTGACCTTGCCGTCCTCTTTTTCTAGTCTTTGTTACCTGCTTTTTTTCTCTCTTATTCTTGAATTCTCCTCCATATTCGTCTTTTTGTGGTGTTTTAATCTCATCATCTCTTTCTATTTGTCTCTCTTTCTTTAACACAGTGTTAACTCTATTTATTTTTTCTCATATTCTCTTTTTCATTTCCTTTTCCTTAGTTCTGTTCTATCTTTGAATCTCATGTTTATTGTTTACTTGCTTCTTCCCTCTGTTTCTTTCTTGTTTCCTCTCTTTCATTACCGGATGAAATTACCCTGTCTTTGTGTTGTTTTACCCTTTTTCCATTTTATTATTGTTATTTGTTTGTCTTTCTTTATGTTCATGTTTATTTCCCCTACCTGTCTTTTGTTTTTACTACATTTGTATCAGACTGTATCAAAAAGTCTGGCCCTTTTGCTTTCTCTTTATTTTTTGTTGTTTTCACTTTTTCTTTATCTTTTCATTTCTTTCTCTTTCTCTCTGTTCTTTCCCTTTTCTTTCTTTCTTTCTGCCTTTCTGTTAATGAATATTTAAATTTCTCCTTTGTTTATTGTTTCATTTCTTTCCATTTTGTTTCCTGCTTTCTATTTCTCTAAAGTTCTCTTCTCTGTCTTTATGGTCACTTTCTTTGACCTGACTTTCCTTTGTTTTGCAGTCCTTCATTTCTGTGGCGCTGCTTTTCTGCTCTTTCTTTCTTTCTCTTTCAGTTTCTTTCCACTTTTCTTTTTCTCATTTATCTCCCCTCCCTTTCTCCCGTCCTTCTTTCCTTGTTATTTTCATTCGATTCTCTTTCTCCATGCGTGTTTTCTTTTATTCTCTTTTCTTCCTTTCTTGTTTAAAATGAATCCAGCTCTTTGGTAAACTCGTCCTGTTTTAATCTATTAATGACACTAATGTTTCTAAAGGTTAGATAACAGCTCTAAACATGCTTACAGAGAGGAATCAGAAAGGAAAGCGCTACATGACCAATGCATGATCTTATATTTAAAGCGTAATTAGGAGTAAACAGTTCAATTTAACACAAATAACGAGTTAAATAAACGAACTCACCCAAGGAACGAACACGAATGTTGACAATTCCCTTCCTGTTTGGTGACGTACATGCTCCCCACGCACGTGTGAATCGATTCTACCGAACGTGAATCTTAAAGTATACCGACTCTTTTAGATGGAAAGCAATTCGATTCAGGAAATATGAGAGTCGACTCTTGCTCTGATTACAAACCATGAGAATCAATGCTGTCGAATGCAAGAGTCGGTTCCACCGATATCGATTCTCGATCCAAAAAGACAGGACATTAAGCGTTGTATAATAAATGATAAACCATTAATTAAAACAATAATGTACACCTGAATGACATTTAACATACACTACATGGAAATGTGAAGTCAAATTCGATACTGAAAGAATGGAATTGAAGAATCGACTCTTCTTAAGAACGATTCAATACGTATTCATTATAAAAATTCCGCTTATAAATCCATCTATGTCAGTACTTAATGTTTTAATACAAAATATAATATTTTATAAGTTTCCCTGAAACTACACATGCTTATGGGCTGTTTTAACATATACTTTCACAATAAACGTGATTCATCTTGTGTTATCCTACATTTTCACTTCAAATAAGTCTTGTTTATTCCATTTAATTCCCAATATATGTTTGTTTCCCAAAGTCTTGCAGATTCCATGCACTGAAATCCAAATGTCCAGTATACTGGACACCGAATAACCGAATTTTTGTATTATTCCATTTAAAAAGCTGAAATGAACAGGCATTGTTACAGAATATTATTTGAGTTTAAAGTGTCCAATGTCAGAAGTGAGGAGGTTAAAGGCTGAATTGAAGACAAGGGCAAACAGCAATGTATTTATGTTTAAATATTTAAAATAATTGGAATCATGCTGTTTTGGTGCAGATGTCTTTTGTGATGCAATAAATTATTTTGTAAGTACTTCTAACATGAATTTATAACCCAGGGATGTAAACGTTCAGCTACTTGAAGAATCACCCATAACGTTTGCTTTGTCTAAATAACGTAAAGGTTTAAAAATGGCACGGCGATGTTTCATAGGTAGGATCCTGCAGAAGTATAATTCCTTTATTTAACTTCTTTATACATTTGAAAAGACGTGCCCAAACTTTCGTCTAAAATTTAAAAGATGAAGCTAACGCTAACTCCTAGCTCTCCTTGGGAATCATTGAGTCAATGATTCGAACCATTTTAAGAGAGTCGAATCATTGTCTACATAACTGGTGGGACTGTCTCGCGCATGCGCAGTTGGGTAATGGGGGATTTCCAACGGAACGTAAAGGTAAGCTTGATATTTTGTAGATGGCGTCTTTTAAATAGCACCAGATCTTCCCTACGTGTGTCCCCACTTTTGGATTGTAATGCTGAGAGTCGTAAAATGTTTTTACCTAAACGGTACAATGGTGTAAACACGGTTTAATCTTGAATATTTATCAAAATGCTTCCGATAGCTATGTTGCTAACCAGCTAGGCAGCTATATTTGGAGTTGGGCGTCTCGGATATTTTTTTTCGCCTACCCTATTTCGTTAGGTCCCGCCTTCCCTGCGAGGATTGGTTGGATCAGTTTAAGGCGCCTTCTGATTGGTCAGTACGAAACGTGCGCTGATCTAATGTAGCCAATCCGTGTGTCGAAGGTGGGATTTTTGCCGGAATACGGGTGTGAGATGAAGAACGCTAGGGTGGTCCGTCATTGCGGTGCTACGCTAGCTGCATTGACAGCTTAGAAGATTGCGTAAATAAAATATTCAAACCTGGATGAAATAAAATAAATGAAGAAACGAGAATATTGTGTCATAACTGTTTTGATAATATTGTGCATATGCTTAATCATCGCTTTTAATGCTGATATTTTGCATAGACAGAATAATCCTGCGGTTCTAACAGCTAATTTCGGACGCATTTGATATTAAAACGTTTTATTGTATGTGTTTTTATCTATATGTTGTTTAAAACGCACTGTTTATGAAGAGTAAAGTTTAATTCGTGTGAAGTTGGCTCAGTGCACCTTTAAACCCCACGTATAGCTGTGCTCAGATTTATTTTAATATAGGTTTTGTGTAAGATAATTCATAAATACTTGTTCTTATGTAAAAGTTGGTGTATAAATACAGCCCTATATTAACAGATCCTGTGCAGGATGCACGGTGCTGCAGTGGTTAGTGCTGTCACCTCACAGCTCCAGAGATCTAGGGTTCGATTCCCGCCCCAGGCTCGCTCTGTGTGTTTGCATGTTCTCCCTGTGTCTGCATGGGTTTATCGTCCTGCCTCGTTCCCTGTGCTGCTGGTTAAGTCCAGTCTCCCTGCGACCCCGAATTGGACCAGGCATGTCGAACAACTTGTGTAGGGTCAGTCCTAAATGGGACACGCTGCTGCAAATATCAGTGCTCAACTTAGATTTCTCAGACTTTACAAACACTTAGGGATCGTCTGAAAAGGTGCCAAAGGGAAACAAAATGTAAATGTATTTTGTTGATGTAGAACAGATGGACTGAAATGTGGAAAAGTAGATATATTTTTTAATTATGTTGTATTTACTTAAGTTTATATCTTTTAACCCTGCTTTTTCTGGTCAGGGTTGTGGCGCTTATCTCCAGAGATCAGGTGTAAGCGAGTCCATATCAGGGCCGGCTGTTAGACGTAGTGAGGTATATGCAGCGAGGTAGATGTAGCACCGACCTAAACGACGTTACAGACCAGGTGGCTTTATAGTTTTGGCTGCTGTGGTGTAGTGTGTGGTTATGCGATATGGTGTACAATAACGTCTTAATAGTTGTTGTAACAGCGTGTGAGCTGACGTCATCTTTCTACCTAAAAGCACACGACTGGCATTAAAACGAGTGAACAAAGTGCACCAGGAGACAAAATACAGACAGCACCAGCCTCACAGTCTACATCGTTATATTATAAGTGCCAGACATCGATCTGCAAACTGCAAAGATCACCTCATTTCATCGTCTGTGAGCTAACCACCGGGCAGAATATAAAAATTAAGACAAACTTTAAGAGCCAGCTGTCCATAACAGGCCGATGTAGCAGCACAAAGACACTCAGCAAACCTTAGAGGAATCGTTCTGCAAAAAAAGGGCCTTTTGACAAAAAAAAGCAACAGATGGCAAGATTAACTCTGATGGTAATGAACTCTGTCACTGATTACATCGAGAAAGACACGTAGGGCCATATGAAATCTGAATTATGGACTTTTTTCATGTTCATTTTTAGGTTTCTAAGTGTTTTTCTTTAAGAAAATAACTACAAATAAACAAGCGTTTAGTGTTATACAGTGTCAGTGGCAGAGCCGATGAGATGAAGCGGTTACTGAAGCGCCACTAGGTGAAGCAAAATAGCAGTAGCAAAATACCTGCTGAAAAATCATTATTTTGAGGGGTGGCTGAAATGTAAATATAACCAACGATTAAAGAACTCGTTAGAGAGAAGCAGTAGATGCTATTGTTTCAAGCTTTTTATATCTTAATGCTTTTACCAAAATAAAGGCTCGCCAATCTATAAAAAGTGGAACGCTTTAAGTATCAGGATTTATAGGCACGAGTAGTTTAGTTAGAGTTGGTATCGGTACTCGGCAGATATTGAACATCAGGTATCGGTATCAGAAGGAAAAAAGTGGCATCGGTGCATCCCTACAGGCAATAGCGAAATGGCGTCTTTGTATTTAAAGAACTTGCTGCTCTAACATTTAGCAACATCAAAAATGGTATGAATGACAGCTGCTAAAACAAATAGAAAAGATGCAGGGTGCAGACTTTAAAACTATAAATAAAAGTGCAATTTGTAACTTCAGTACATCGTAATAATTATTCCGAAATAATTGTAGTTATGCTCTTAAGTCATTAGGCCGCTGTTGTGCCCTGAAGTTTGCTCTTTGGAACAGAGATGCGCTAAAGACGTAAGTGTAACGTAGGGCTGGGCAATATGGCGATAGTTTATGGTATCGTGATGCAGTTTATCGTGATGGACTGCATGTTTTTCTGAGTGTACCGTAAGCGGACGCGAGTGGCCGAGCCGTGTTTAAAGCTCCTTACATGAACCGAATTCTGATTTAGTGAAAGCACGGTGCTGTTTGTGCTGCTGCTGGTCACAGGAGATGGCAGCTCACGCTCTCTTTTAGATCTTCCAACTCTGTGCCTTCCCGTCTAAACATCTGAGGTCTGTTTTTATTCCTCAGTCATATGGCGCTAGACACGGTGCCAGTTCAGGGGGGTCACAGAGCTGGGTTCAAACTACTTTCGAATACTTTTGATACAGACTCTAATTATTGTGACAGACAAAAACCCAGAAAATATCGAGGTGTATTTTTTGTCCACCCCGAATATCAGCTGATGTTCCTTAGAGTTATCAGGCCCTGCTTTAGATATCACCCACTCTCACCAGTTACAGCAAGAATCTTTATTGACATGTTTTTGTTCGTTTTCTTTAGCTGCCTGCGTCAAACGCCTCTGAGAAGCCTCCAAGGACCTTTACTCCGTCCCTCACCCACTTCCTGCTCGGCTACCTACAGGGAATTTTGCCTAATAAGGCGTCCAGGGAAACGGACCGGCTCAGATTTAAACTGCAGACCAAACATCTGTCTGAATTAAACCGAGAGTCAGGAGGAAGGCTCGGTCTCGGCTCCTGATTAGAGAGCGCCTTTTGGTTCGAAAGCGCCGCCCGGTATTATTTAGTGCAGTTCTGGTGAAAAAGGGCTTAAACCGGTCATACTTCCTGCACGTTTTCCTCTTCGATCGGAGTTTGTTTGTTCTCCGGTGGAGGTTTTAAAATGTAGGCGTTCTCCAAGCTGACCAGAAAGCTGCTTGATTAAACCCAGATTCCGGTTCGGCGTCTTTACCATGGCAGCTCATCGTTCGTGTCGGCATCGAAATGACTAAACACTACAGATTGTCCCGCGTGAATCAGACCTCGGTTCCGGCCCGCAGTTTCTCCCCAAGCTCCGCGTTGATCCACTGATGGAAGACGTCGCCGTGTTGGGTCGCTCAGCCGAAGGCGTTTGCTCAGCCGAGCCGAGTGAGGGCTCATGAACACGCGTCGGCCAGTCTGATCCTGCAGCCCCGCCCAGTGCTCTGATGGATGCGAAGTTTCGAGACGACCTGTTCCGGAGGTACGTGGCCTTCCTGGAGAAGCGGCTCGAGGAAGGTGCCGGGAGCGAAGGAGCGGCCGGCGCTCAGGGAGCCGCCAGAGAGGAGGCCCTCATCGCCACGGCGACCGCCCTGCTGGGGGCCTGCGACGTCGAGGCGGGTCAGCGGTTCCGCATGATCCGCTTCTACGATGTGGTGGAGAATTCGCTGCGCTCGCTCAGGGGCGCCAGCCTGCGGTCGCTGGAGGCCGCCTTCTCCACGCTGGAGACGGTCTGCACCAACCTGCTGCTCTTCCCCTGGAAGAAAGAGTTCCGCTGCATCAAGGTCAGTAACGGAACTGAGAGATGCCTTTCATTTCTCACGATCAGGACTCAAGATCCTAAAGTGACTCCGTATCGGACTAAATAATGGCGATATGCATATTTTTTGCATTATTTTAGTAAGTGTTTTATTTATCAGTTCTTATTTGCTTAGTTTCTGTTTTTTGAACTTTTTCTACAGACTTGTTAGAAGAGCTTGTTTACTCTGGGATCGGCCTTAGATTGTAGAAGATATTAAAATTGTAAAGCTGCTTTGAGACCATTGTAAAAAGTGCCATAGAATTAAATCTGACTGGACATGACAATAATCTTACATTTTAGGCTCTTTAAAACTTTAGTGAACTGAGGACGGGATATGCTTCTGAGTATGATTGTGCCATCTAGTGTTCAGATCTGGATTTGCCTTAGATGGTGGAAAATCAAGAATGTATAATCCAATCAGATGACGCTGTGTGTGTGTGTGTGTGTGTGTGTGTGTGTGTGTGTGTGTGTGTGTGTGTGTGTGTGTGTGTGTGTGTTTCAGACCTTCACAGGCCCGTACGTGTACCAGCTGCAGTCGTCCTTGTGCGAGTCGGACCTCCGCTCCCTGCTGCGCTCCATGGGTTACTCTCGGGACCAGGACCTGCAGTACGTGATCAGAGAGCAGCATTCGGACTCCAGCGCCTCCACCCATCACCTCCGACAGCTGGCCTTCGAGCTGCTCCTGGCGCAGGCCGAGTGCCGCCTGCTGAGGGAGCGCGGCGGGGGCGCGTCCGAGCTGGAGGCGGTGGAGCTGCGCAGGAGCTCCGGGGACGAGGTCCCCCGCTTGTCGGCGCGCCCGTCTGACCTGGAGCGCGCCCACATGAGACGGGGAGGGCGCCCGTCCAAGTCAGTGGACGTGACGGACGGGGCGGGGCACTGGCACCAAGCCAATAAGCCCGTCCTCAAAACGTCACTGAGTCTGCGCAAGGAGCCGCTGTACGTGGACGCCGAAGAGGACGCCAAGGACGAAATCCTGCGGCCCGGCTCCTTCACCCACTCCGTGGGCGACTATTTCCCCGGCCAGCCGTCCGAGTCGTACCCGTACCACCTCTCCTCTCTGGATGACGTCGATCTGTACACAGAGCGGGGCGTGGGTGTGGGCGTGAGTGGGCGCCACACGCCGTCCCGGACGCCCAGCCGGGAATCTTGGGAATCCCGGGCGCACAAGAGTCACGGTTTGAAGTGCCAGGGGTGCGAGTCCATCTCCCAGACGCTCTCTTCCTGCCAGACCTGCGACGCCATCCTGTGCCCGTCGTGCCACGGGTCGGAGCCGGCCCCCTGCTGCGGGTACCAGGATTTTCCGAAGAACCTGCGCCCGCTGGACGGCTACGTCCCCGTCAAGGACAAGCTCTCGGTTTACTCCAGCTCGCACCCGCACGCCCACGCCCACACCCACCCTCACCCGCTCTCGCACTCCCACTCCCACTCGCCGCTCCTGGACAAGCCCGGTATCGGGAGCAAGCCGTACCAGGGAAAGCCGCTGGCGCTGTCGGGGTCTCCGGGGGTGCCCTCCTCGGCCGGGGGGTCTCGCTGCGGCTTCTGCAACAAGCCGGGAGCTTCTCACACCTGTCTGAATTGCTCCAAGGTGTCGTGCGAGACGTGCATGGGCCTCTACATGGGCGACACGTGCACCCGCAAGGGTCTGCACCACAGCTTCGTGCCCAACCACCAGCTGAACTACAAATCCAGCACCATATCGCACCTGGTGTATCGATAGGCATGCGAGACGCCCTTCCTCCTCCTCCTCCTCCTCCTCTGATCTGCTGCCTTGTAGAAATTCAGGCTCGAATCGGTTTGGTTCTGTCATTTTTTTTCCCTCTCGCCATCGTCCGGTCACGTGATCCTGCTCTCCTCTTGCTCTGCCCCTCCCTCAGCCCTCGAGCCTTGACTCTGTTAAGCGTGAGCCCGAGCTAAACCTCCGTAAGGCTGACTGGAGAACAAGATATGCAACGTACGTACCACGCCTCGTACCTCTCCACCTGCCCCGGATCCAACGGAACCTTTTCAAAGCTTGAACAAAGGAAAAAATTACACTGGAATTCACTAGCATTATATTTTGAACCCTGTAGATCTATGTGAGACTGGCGGACGCGATTGGGGGGATGAGAAATACTCAAGGAGTCCCGTCGTGACTCGTCAGGGACTTTAAGCAGCTGCAGCGCAACGTTTCTGACACTGGCGGTTTTTGTAGACCGAGGAAAGGGTTTAAAAACAGCTGATGCACGGCGCCAGTCGATGCTTTTGTAGGCCAGTTTGAACAAATTTTTTCATCGTCACAGGAAAGGTAACGTTATCTAGGGTAACGAGTGATAGGAGTGCAAAATTAAGAGGTTTTTGCTGCTTTAGCTGCTTAAAGTCTTCATTAAGCTGCTGTGAAATGAACCAGGCCGAGCTCTGTACACCCCGTCACACTGACCGTGTTTGCCTAACTCCAAACTCTACTCGTTTTAAGCCAAATTCTGCATCTTTTATATCATTTAGTTGCCTCAAACCTCCATTCCGACACGGTTCCGTCAGGTTAATTGGTGGCTCCTGTTATAAAATCACGCTGAGATGGGATCCATAAATAAACTAAAATAAAAAATAATTTAGCACGTGGCATATAAAGGATGATCAGATTTTTTAGGGTGCAGAAAAACCTCGTCAGGTACCATAATAGAAGCTAAAAGCAGCCATAGGTGGTTTTCCACCATGATTTTCACGACCAATTCAAACGAAGTAATGTATATCAGTGGTGTAACGATGCACTCTGGGTCCAGTCTGATGCTGATGTCTGGGATACGCCCCCAGAACAGACGTGCCATTGAGTACCACAAACGTTCCTTTTGCACAGGTTTTGCCCAACTTAAGGGACTTTCATATCCCCTTTACAGAATACCCTTTTCAATTTTTTCAAGTGCAGTATGTGAGACCTAAGTGAAATAGAAATTGGGAATCATTTTTAAATGTGGAAAATGGATAAAGATATTTTTAAGTAACTTCTAAATCAAATCCATGCTTAATAAAAAACGAGACGGAGAAACTCTGAGCGCTTCCTTTCTGTTTTCCAAAGTGACGAACCCAAGATCGGCGTTGGCATTCCTTTGCCAGCCTTCATCTAGCCTAGTAACTGCACCTTTAATTTAAGAACTTCAGAACTTAGCGTTTGCGTCTGTTCCGTGGAAGCGATGCTACAGGATTTGATCCACCAGTAAAAGCATGAGCTCAGTAATACATTTGTACCGACTTTGCACTGAAATGAGAAGGGTTTGGGGTGAGGCTGTAGACATACTTCTTGTTTTTGTCCAGTCGGTGTGACTGGGGTGTAAGTCCTCTGACTGATCCCATCCCTGTGGTTGTTCGGTTTCCGTCGGATCGGTTGAAGCACGTGATCTCCGTCCTCTCTCACGCTCTACGTCCTCGTGATCAGAACGTCCTGCGTCTGTACTGATGATTTTATATGAGCAGTGTGACTAGAGAACGTGGGCAGGGTGTAATGTATTTATTTATGGTTCTAGCCGGACTAGGTTCATACCAGCACTGTCTGACTGCACAGCTACTCTCTGGGTAACTTGCATACGATCAAAGTGCCCCTGAACTTCACCATTTACAGTTAAAACTTTAGATTATCTTCTAAAATCTGAGGCCAATCCCAGACTGAGCAAGCCTAGGGCGACAGTGGCGAGGGGCACAAAGGGGACCCATCCTCCTTGGGTGGCTTAGATGGCAAATGGAATGGAATTAATTTATCTGTAGTAATAGTGGCTATGTATATATTAATAGGTAAATAAAATATTGAATACAATAACACAAAATAGACATTGTCATTATATTAATCAAGTATCAGAATTGAGCACTGGGTAAAAATATTGAGTACATCTTTAAAAACGTGCAAAAATACTGCAGTACGGTAGAATTTCAGATCTGATTTTTTATTTTTGGTTCGGGGGCACTACAGGTGTATGATGTACAACGGAACCTCGGAATGCAAAAGCCTCTTCTCGAAAAATAGTATTTTATTACATTCCTTTGCATTATTCAGGCTCCTAATCATTACATATAAATAAAAAAAAAACAATACTTTTGGGTTGGGAAAGGATTAATGCGCAAAAAACCGAACAAGCTGTGAGAAAAACGAACACGAGCATCGATCCAAACGAGCCACTGTGTGCAAAGGATAGGATAACAAAAGGACAAGCCTACGTCCCATTTAAACCTGTTATAATTAAAAGCTTAATGTGGTTTAATGTCCTAAAATGGCGAGCTAAAACCAACCTTCTCTCAGTGCTTACTGATCATAGTGAATCTCTACTGTTGAGAGGATGAACCTCTGACCCAGAGGGAAAGGAATCGTCGCCGCTGTGCCACCAGAGTGCAGCAGAGGCGCTCGGATGGAGCGATCACAGCGTCTCGGTGTTTATCGGTGAGGTTTTAGAGGCACAGGCGGTATCTGGGAACCGGGAACCGAGTCACCGCTGTACCTGTGCCCTGTTATACATCTGTAATAATGTCTAAATAGTTTTAATCGACGCCTGCGTTCCTCTGTGGCTGTCGAGCGACGCTAAGCGACTTAGGAACGCTAACCCGATGATGCTGGGCTTCAGACGCCTTCTTTATACAGAGAGACTGGAAATGCAGATTCAGGCTGGTGAGGAGCCGCGACCGGTGGCACGTGCCAAACCCGCGTAGGCGCCGAGGTGACGGAGATGTGGTTCAACTCGGCTCCCTTGTTTATTTCTCATCCTCTGTTTTTATCTTTCTCTTCTTATTCCTGCTTCATCGGACGTCGCACAGCACTCCCTCCGGTTAGTTTCTCCTCGAAGGGAACGGGTGGGATCGCGGGTGGGAAGGACGGACTTAATTTCGGGTCATAAATGTGGATATATAAATATATATAAAGTATATAAATGGATAAAAAGCGATGATTTTATAAAATAATTTCATGAATAAAAAAATGGTAAAAAAAAAAACAGGTATTGGGCGTTCTGGCTCGGTCTGGTCTCTTAAGGAGGGGTAACGAGCGCAGCGGGTTTGTGTGTGTGTGTGTGTGTGTGTGTGTGTGTAAGTGTACCGAGAGTGATGTAGCTGCTTGTATTTTGGAGCACAAATACTTTAAACCAAGAGGAGAAATGCGTCTTTGCAACGCAGCACAGCGACCGATCATTACCGTAGTTACATATTCATTTAAGGCTGCTGTGATGTGATTATAAAGGGTATTTTCACAATTAAAAACCTGCATGCAAACGATACACAAATGCATCAGAGATACCGCTGAGTGATGAGCGACTGAAAAGACCCATACTTTTGTTTTTGGGAGCCCAGAATGCATCAATGGACCATATTAGGAACAGCACAGAGCAGCCAGATGAACCAGAGCATCACCGAGAGAATGTGAACCAGTTTATATAGTTATAGGTTAGAGAGAGTATACAAAGCAGTACTACTTACAATAGGACAGGAATATACACTTACACTCTTTACAGCTTGGTACAAATAAGCAGAGGAAAGTCATAAACAAAACCTGCCCTAGTCCAAACAAAGGGTTGCCAGATCCCAAGAGAGAAACAAGGCACAAGAGTGACTTTAGAGGTTGAACAAAACCAGCTTGCAAGAATATTGGAGAGAGAAATCCCAAATAAGCATTTTACAAAAAAATTAGTCCAAAGTTGCTTAGAATAAGCAGACCTGGCAACCCTGACATGAGCGACAGACCTCTGATCTTAAACTCCCGCCTCTGCTTGTGGATCCACAGTGTTGATTGGTGTTTACAGACGCAATGCCCGGCGTTAAAAGTAAATATTTTGCTATTATAATTGTGAAACAGTTATTAGTAAGAACTCGGGTCTTTAAGTGAATGGATGTTGATTGGACGGTTACCTGTATAAATAAATATCACAAGGGATTTATGGGGTTGAGAAGCTTCCCTAAATTCTGATCCGGAGGTAACGGAAGCAGCGCTGAAGCAGGTCCTGGTGGTTATGCGATACGAGGTGATGCAGAGATGAGCGATGGTGTTTCAGGAACGCTCTCCTGCTGCACTTCGTTCGCTGCGGTAAGAGCCTTGAACCGAAATCTTAAAGGTGGGACGAATAAAGTCATATTCACACTGTGTGTGTGTGTGTGTGTGTGTGTGTGTGTGGGAAGGTTTGATAACACCACGCAGCGTGTGGGAGGTTGAAGGTTGAAAGCTCGGACCGTCAGTGCTTTATATAAAATGTTGATCTGTGCTGCAACTTCATATTCATGTCTTTCAAAGCTCAGGTCACGATTCAAGAAGCTACGAAGGCATTACGTCCAGAGGAGTCGATGTCACGCAGCACCAGGGTCCCAAATCTGTTCTGAATCACTCGTATCACCAGTAAAGAGCTTAGAGTTGACATGGCCTTTCTCCAAACCTCCATTTAAAGCCATAGAAATAGTTGAACTCTTCTGAAAGACCAGGATCCCTATGAACAATCTTAGAGTTGTAGGCTCTTAAAGCTGCAAGTAAATCCTAGTAAAGATAAAAGTTCTAAGTCCATAAAGGAGCTCCTAAGGTGAAAGACTGTTAGGGGTACAGGTAGGAGGACTTTTAGGAGGCTTAGGAGTTCTCGTAAGCAGAGGAGAGAGATCCGGAAAGATGATGTAGCAGAAGAAACGTTCTCCTAACAGTGAGATAATCAAACAGTACAGACCAGGTCATACAGGAATAATGTTTGTTTGATCTTATTAGAGATTCGCTCACATCTCCTACCCAACTCCATAACTCCCGAAACAAACGCTACGTTAGAACCAACACCGAGAGTTAAACAGATTAGACACAACAGCAATCAGACCTGAGAAGAGTGCATAAGCTATCCAACAGACTGAAGAGGCCACAGGAACGACCAGCAGTGCAAATAAACTTAATAAAACAAAGGACATAACCTCACAATCTCTCCTCATTCAGATAAAACTTTTTGTGTTCTCCTCGCTCAGAGTTGCTCTCAGATCGCGTCTGGATCCCTCTTAAGCTAAAACTCCTACCTAGGACTGTTTAGGCTAAGCTGGAGCTCTCTAAGAGGATTCTTTATGAAGAATCTTTATGAATATGGCCCCAGATCTTTGTTCGACTCATGAAAACAGACAGTTAAGCCATGCAGGAGCCATGTGCAATGAAAAGGAACATAAAGACTGGCACTAAGCTCTCTGCAGCCATTTTTAGAAGTGTGTTCTGTATGCACGTTTCATATAGATGAATGTCGGGGGACGTAGTCATAAAGATTCATACAGAATACTCTGAGAGCTCCTTACGTGGCTTAAAAGCTCCTATCTAGTAGTGTTATATTAAAGACTTTTTCACACTGAGTGCGATTTTTAGCGTAGTGGGACCTTCGTATCAAATCCAATGTATTTTTATTTGCCTAAACACTAAAAACTCCCTGTCCACTTTTGCTTTCTTTAATTTCCCTTCTCTTAATAGAGAAGAGCAAAGAGAGAACATTTAGATTTTCTAAAGGACGTATGAAGTGGTTTTAGTTCTTTCCAGTCCTCCAGTTCTCATGCGAAATGCAAACAAAGGGTTTTGGTCCCAAAAAAACCCAGACGCAAAAGTTCAAAACTCTGGTTTATATTCTGGATCGCTCCGGTTACAAAATCCCCTCCAAACCACAAGCATGCTGTATTTTTAGCTCGTGTTCCAATGAAACAATTTTAGACCCTGTACTTTTTGAATCGTGGTGTGACTGCGATTAAGCCAAACAATCGGAGTCAGTGTTTCAGAACAGATCCGGCTTATCTTATAAATAATCAAATAAAAGTTACGATGTTACACAATCGTTAAGGCTGCCAAACCACAGCTCCAGAGATCCCATGTGTCCATTCCCGGTCCAGATTCCAGCTGTGTGGAGTTTGCATGTTCTCCCTTAAGGATCCAAGCAATTCTGGTTTAAGGTACGAGCTCAAGGCAGCTTGTGACATAATACCTAGACGCGTTAAAGTCGTCGCCATATTGGTCCAGGCAACTTCTCATAATTCTCCATAGACTGTATTGGAAAACATGCCTAATTCTACTAATAAATGATATAATAATATAATAAAACAATAATAGTAATAGATTTGCAATAGTACATAGTATATGTATCATACTACTAGAATACTACATAAACTATATGTACTATTGTTAATCTATTATTCCATTAATTATATTATTTATTAGACTACATCTCATTGTTATTGTTTCAACAAGTATTAACAAAGGAAAATAATCCAAATCCGTGCTTGAACAAAAACGTGGGTTTTTACATTAAATAATTAATTTCCTCTCTGACAAGGTTTGAAGCAACTGGAGTCGAAACTATTTTTTGTACTTCAAGTAGATCAAAAGGCCTTGAATAAAAAAACGATTCATTAAAATCGGCTGAGAAATAATGAGGTCATTGTGCATTTTAACCAGAATAAACACAGCTCCTCCGTTCACTTGTATTTGTTTACAAACCAGTCCTGCCTGGACCAATATGGCGGACGCGTTGACGTATCACAGCAACGAGCCGAATAAGCCAATGCAGTGTCTAGGTATACATGTCTATGGCTTGGCAGAGGTGAGATTTGAACCCTGGACCTTCTGGTCCTCGGTACAGTACCTTAACCGCAGAGCCACCACAGTCTTGAAACTGACATCTCGAAAGTGTACCGGTGTAAATGCATCAGTGTCTTGTGCCCTGTGTTGCCAGTTAGGCCCATGCTTCACGTCACTCTGCACTGGCTTAAGCGAATATGAATTTTAAGTATTAAAACAAAGCAGATTTGGTAGATTCCTCTCAGCTTTGGGTTATCAGTCTTTATCTTTGTCTTCCATTACAGTGTGGAGTTGGTAGGTTCTCCTTG
Organism: Ancistrus triradiatus; assembly: GCA_025084515.1. Taxonomy (NCBI): domain Eukaryota; kingdom Metazoa; phylum Chordata; class Actinopteri; order Siluriformes; family Loricariidae; genus Ancistrus; species Ancistrus triradiatus. The sequence continues at coordinate 131,722 of JAJAGP010000976.1, forward strand.
TATTTGGTAGCCTGGAATCTGGTTCATACAACATCCAGTTTCCATTAAAGCACTTAGGCTTAGATTTGAATCATGCTTTGTTGGATTTGTGTTGTTTGTTGGAAACTCTAACGGTGGTTTTATGGTGGTAAGGGTTCAGGACGTTCAGAGAAAGATGAAATCGAAAAGAGAAACACAGACACAGCGAGAAATCGACCTGCTGTGGAGCAGCATGTTTCATTACAATCCAGAAAAAAAGGATTCTCCAGCTATAGCCCACGATTACTGAGCACAAAGCAAGAAGTGAAGAAAGAAGCAGAGGGGGAAAAGAAAGTCCACATAGACTGTAAAGCTGAACAAAAGAATGCAGCCGTCAGAACGTTCACAACCCTGACCAGGACAAGCAAAGATAAGGAAAAGACGTCGTCTTGAAGGCAGCTTATGTTGCTCTAAAATCTCAGTGTACTTTTCTGCATTAATGCTGCATCACAGAAGTGGAAATGGCCTTTACCGAGGGCCCTGACCGACCCCATACCATGCTAGAGCCTGGCTTTTGGACTTGTTCCTCATAATCGTCATCAATTACAACCAAACTCTTTTCACCCTCCGGTTTGCTCCCTCCTACTATATTTTTTTGGCTTTTTTGTTTGGTGTGCAACGGCCTTTATAGTCTTTTAGAAAACCTTTTCTGCTTTCTGCAGAAATATCTTTTCAGTCTTGTCTTTAGAACTTTTTTTCTTTCCAAGATGATCACACACGGACACACAACTCCCTCGGGCTGTCCCTCTACAAAGGTGCAGCAGTCATCAATGGAATCGTCTACTCTTTTATACACCGCCCTACAAATGTAAGGAGATGGGAGCTGATTAGCCCACAAAGCATTCTGGGAAACATAGTTTCCACTGACAAGTCAGCTTGCACTGTAGCCCTCTGCCGCCCTCTCTGGTCAGAAGCGGCAGCGCAGATCTGGCTTCAAAAATGTGTTCAGGCCTCTTTAATAAACTCACATACGGATGTGTACAGAGAACCATAAACACCGAATGATTTACAGTAATGTATACAAGTTTCCCCCCCAGTGCTCCCTCATGGACTGGCAGTCGAAATGTGGGCCCAAAACTCGTCACCACAAGAGACAGCGCTTGTAAATCATCTTTATTTGACCGTTGTTATACAAGATGTAAACCATCTTGCATTCATTTTAAGTTTTTGGCATGAGGTTCCAGTGTGTTGATATAGTTCGTCAATCCTTTGCTCAGAGGACATTTTGCTGACTGAGATGAAAAGAAGTTATGCAACCTCTTCAGGGAACAAATTTAAAACATCGCATTAAAAAAGTCAAGGTTCTACCCGTTATTAAAAACAAGCCTTTACTGACTGGAATGTGAATAATTAGTCTGTTTTCAGTGACATTCTGGCTGATCTGCCACATGTGGGCTAAAGATAAACGTATAAATTATGCTTCCCCTTTTCCTTTTTCCGTTTCATTTTACAAGCCGATAAAGAAGAAAGTCTCTGCGTGATTATGTTTTAGTTCTCTGTAGATGTGTTTTCGAATGTTTAAAACATGCAGCCAGAGCCTCGAGCCTGAAAGAAATCCATAAATAAGTGCAAATCACATTTTTGCCCCTCGGCGAGAAATACCAGTTACGCCACGCTCCGCTGATACCAATTAGGCCGAGCAGACTTACGCCTTGCATTTCCTGCACACATTCCATAATTACCAAGAAAAACAGTGTTTTATATATGGACTCAGTCCTGTAAAGAGCTGCTATGACTTTGAGATCAACACTCACATGCCACTTTATTAGGTACACCTTTCAGACCTGCCTTAACAAGGTGCTGGAAATATTCCTCAGAGATTTTAACACGCAGTCGCTGCAGATATGTCGGCTGCACATTAATGATGTGACTCTCCCATTGCTCCACATTCCAGAGGTGCTCTATCGGATGGAGATCTGGTTTCTGTGGAGGCCGGTTGAGTTACAGTGACTCACTGTCATGTTCATAAACAGGATTGAGATGATCTGAGCTTTGGGACATCTGAAGATGGTACACTGGGCTCGTAAAGGGGCGTACATGGTCAGCAGCAATACTCAGGTAGGCTGTGGGGTTTAAACCATGCACAGTTGGTATTCAGGGGCTCAAAGTGTGCCAAGAAAAACCCCCACACTATAGGTGACGTTTTTCCGATCTTCTATTGTACAATTTTGGTGAGGCCATGCACATTGTGACCTCAGTTGTCTGTTCTTAGCTGACAGGTGTGTTACTGCCGCTGTAGCCCATCTGCTTCAAGGTTGAACGTGTCGGTCATTCAGAGATGCTCTTCTGCATACCTAGGTTGTAACGAGTGGTTATTTGAGTTACTGTTACCTTTCCATCAGCTGCATTCTCCTCTTGTCTCCCAGAGAACTGTCCTCACTGCATATGTTCTCATTTTCGGACCATTCTCTGTAAGAACTAGAGATGGCGCTGTGTGTGAAAATCCCCGTAGATCAGCAGTTCCTGAAATACTCAGACCAACAACCATGCCACGTTCAAAGTCACTTAAATCACCTTTCTTCCCCATTCTGATGCTCGGTTTGATTCAGCAGCTCATCTTGGTCGTGTCTACATGTGATTGGCTGATTCAATATTTGCATCAGCGAGCAGTTGAACAGCTGAAGGACCTGTCAGAGTGGCACAAGGCGGGAGAACATTGGGAATGCGGAAAAGACAACGGTCAAAGGAGCTGACCTCATTTGGGGCACCTCGTCTAGCCAGAAGAATCGCCAGACCTCAAACTTGTACTGTAAACTTGTGCTGAGTTTGGTTTTATGGAACAGCATCGTTTAGGAATCGTTCACCACCTTTAGTAAAGCAATTCTTGATCTTTCTTCGATGTAATCATCATTTCTTCATACAAGGCTCAAGAAGAAGGATGGCAGGGTTTATACCCAGAGGAACAATCAGGTTTTGTGTGTGGACCTTAGTTAGTTTGGGAGATTTTGAACGATCTAGGGTTAGTTTGTTGGCTTCTGTTATTTCTCCAATGTTTTAATAATAATTACATTTTTATTGTTTGGCAGTTTGGCAGCCTTTTGTTTCTTGTTCTAGCCTTTTTACCTGCTCAAGTTTAACAGTTATACACACGCTAAACCTGTGTAGGTTAAAGCCGTAACACTTAAGAGGACAGTAGAATGGACCTGATACTTTTGTTTGATAGACAGTATTAGGACCAACATAGAAGATCAGCCAGATGAATCAGAGACTCAACGAGTGAATGTGAACCAGTTTATATAGTTATAGGTTAGAGAGAATATACAAACAAAGGAGTACACCATTTACAGCTTGGTACAAATAAATAGTGGAAAGTCATCCACACAAACACGAGGAAGTGAAAACAAAAAAGTCTCTAAACACATCAACCGAGTTACAACAGTCTCTAGAAGAAACGGGAGCAAAACTTCTGCTCTTATATTCCAACTCATGCCTCTGAGTTAGTAGACGGATTTGTATTTTCTATTATAATTTATTATAATTGTTAAGACCTGATGCTTACCTGTATGTAAATAAGGAAGGTCTTTCCTCTACGGGACATCCCCAGGCTCTGGATCTGGATCTGCCCTCATACTGTCTGATTAGTTAATCTGAACCAGAGTAATAAAAAGAAAGCCCAAACAGTGGTGGCCTTGGTCCATTAATGGACGGTGATATAAAAGGTCCTGAGAGATTGAGCAATGAGAAAATACTAATTCGGTTACATTCAGAGTCACGTAAACAAGAATGGACAACAGACAAGACGACATTAAGCGACACCTTTACTCGACGATCTTAAATATGGTACAACATCGATTCGATTTGAGGCTTGATTCGTTTGAACTATGCATAGCCTTATAAAGAATGTGGGGGTTTTAATATCATCCTGGTCTTTTTGTTCAGTAAAGTTTAAGACAGATGTAAAACACGACAACATATTACTGTACATAGCAGCTGCAACTTTTTTGTCCTGCTTATCCAAGCTATCAGTAGGATTTCAAACTCCAAAGCTTGGTTTGTTCGCCAGATAACAGGTAAGAAGGTCCACAAGGTTCACAAGCTTGGACCATTTGGCAGGATCAAACTTTGAGGCTTACGGATTCCAGAGGAAATGGGTGATCTGGCTGGGTCTCCGTGCAGAAGACTGTGACCATTGAGGTTATAATTTTTTGACCTTCTTGAGTTCAGCCTTAAATGAAGTCACTCTGCAGCTCATTAGACAGCTGGCTCACAGCCACCTCGCTATGGGTGGAGCCCATGAGGATCCGAGCTGTTGTGTGAGGCACAGCACCCAAGCAGTGGGTGGTGCCATGGTCTGGACAGTGCCTGCAGGTCCCGTGGCCCTTGTGAGGTCCGTTGGACAAATTGGTGGAATTGCAGTCTTCCCTTACAGGATTCTGTGGGCTGCCCGCGCTTTTGTGTGTCGCCCTCGACGGGCACAGACACTGGCACAGTGTCCTCTTGCACTTCATAACGTCTCGCCGGACTGACTTGCGAAAGTTGGGCTTGAATCCCAGGTAGACCAAGGGGTTATAAAGAGTGGAGGACTTGGCGAACACTGCAGCTGTCGCAAACGCTATCGGAGGGACCGCATCCGGACTGACGAAGGCGGCCCACATGGACACGGTGGCGTACGGACTCCAGGCCACCAGGAAGCCTATGCAGACCGCCACAGAGAGCTGGGTGGAGAAAGATGAGACTGGGGGTAATAATCCCACATCTGAAAACGTCGTGACAATATGGAAAATGCAAAATAAAAAATGAACGCAGTGCTCCTTACATTGACTTTGACTTTTATTTCAGTGCAGACAGTATGAACCATATGTTTTTTTCTGGTCGACTTCATTTCACTTGTTAATAAACATCCATTCCTGCATTTCAGGGCTTCAACACATTAAAAAAAAGATTGTAATGCTCCCGTTCCTTCTCACAACACTTAAAAGACATTTCGATCATTTTCTTACACATTTGTCAGTAAACTGGAGATCCTCTGATCATCTTTACTCCTCAAAAACTCAGCCTTTCATTTTTTTACCTCAATACTAGTCCTAAATCACCCAGAATGTGTTACAGCGCAGAAATGCAGGAATGGATGACTTAGACTCCTAACCCAAACAGAGAAGGAGGATCGCACCTTGACGATGAGGGTTTGAGCATTGATGATCTTGTTCTGTGGCGAGACGTGCTGCTGCAGGGCCTGACGTGACCCTCTCACCGTAACCAGGATGAAGGTGTAGGAGAGGATGATGATGGTGCAGGGCACAATGTAGCAGAAGAAGAACAGGCAGATGATGTAGGACATGGCCAGGAGGCTGTAGTGAGGAGCAAACCAGTCGATGCAGCAGGCGGTGCCGTACGGTTCGTAACTGTACTCGCCCCAACCGGAGAGGGGACCCACCGCGAAAATGGTGGAGTAACACCAGACCCCCAGCACCAACAGCATGGCATGGGATGAGGAGAACTTACTACCTAATATGGAGAGAGAGAGAGAGAGAGAGAGAGCAAGAGCATGGATTAGAGAAACATTCTGAAAGTTTTATTCTATTGAAATCTTACTTCTTTTAAATCAGTCCTGTATTTAGCAAAAAGAGAGTCCAGCATTCTCTGGGAAAGGCTCCGGCTCCTCCCACAACCCAGACCTGGAAAAAGCGGGGTTAAATGAAGAGCAGAAAAATATCATGTAGGTTGACCAGTGTCTACTGGCACTACTACAGAACCGGTAAACCAACCCAAGGCGGGATACCAACCAGGAAGGCTCAGCATTGGAACTAAGCCTCTCTGGTCCTGAATCCGGTCAGGTGATGATCGTGGCTTGGATTTGGCACAGGGCAGGAGTCCTCAGTTCATGTCTCTGTAGCATAACACCTTATCAGGTCACCGTGCCCACCAAGGCAACTGGCACACACAAATTGTCTGTGTTATCCACCTTGCCAGGGGCTTTCTACCTTTCGAGATCTGACCAGTGTCCTCACAAGGATAGGAAAACCTGTAAATTTGACTTGTGAAAAATGTTTTGCTTCTTTAGTTTTGTTTTGTTTTGTTTTTAAAACCAAAACATTAAGTCAAAGGAAAGTCCTCACAAGGATAGCGATACAAATGTGTGCGAGTGTGTGTGTGTATATATATATATATATAAGAGATAGATAGATAAATAAAAGGATTGATTATTAGACTTTGCACATACGCTGTGTTTTAGTAGAAATTGCGCTTGCCTAAATTCTAACTCAAATTCTAAGGGTTTGATGCAAGAGATTCAGCTAAACTTTCTGTGGATGTGGGGGTCAGTGTGGCCTTACAAAGACAATAAGTGCATTTGCATCCACTTAATAATCTTCTGCAGTTATCAGATTATTCAAGTATTTCAATCGACTGTCACAGGAGCAGCGAGTGGATTCTAACACGGTTGCCAGGTCCTCTGTGACATGAAGATAATGACTGTCTTAGATCATCTTCATCATCTTAGTCGACACCTCTGCCCCATACGGTTTGAAACTGATGGGACATAAATACTGCCTGACTGATATGGATGGGATGCTGCGATTGGGCTCAGACCAGAAAGTTTGGATCGTACATTAGCAGAGGCGTGATGCTGTGCACTAACGGATCTAGATTCTCTGAGATAAAATAACAGAAGCGTAATAAACGAAGGTTGGCTTTGAAGAGACTCAATCATTATTACAATCAGAGCTACACTGCTGCTTCAATTAGACATACAATTCCCAGTTAACCACATGAGCGCTGATAATTATAATGTAAATACATGCTCCCACTTCAGAGGGCGTTCTACTTCCACCTTGATCTCATAACGTGACCAGTTTTGAATCGGGAGAAAATAAGAAAAAACCCTTGATTTTTTAGTTTTACTGCCTAAAACTCTTTACTGCTATCCAAAAATGGGGTACTTTTAATCCCTTAATCCTTTTTCCAAACCAATAATCCGTTATAACCAATGGTGATCTGGAAAATAAGAGGTAGGTGATAAGTATATATTACCATAGTTGGGGCAGCAAACTTTGAGCCAGCAGACGGAGGAGAGAACGGTCAGGTTACTCAAACTGCAGAGACCAAACAGAACACCACAAAAAGCATAACACACACAGAACGTTTCAGTAAAGATCCACCTGCAGAGAGAGAGAGAGAGAGAGAGAGAGAGAGAGAGAGAGAGAGAGAGAGACAGACTTTTTAGAACAGAGAAAAAGTTAAGCTGGGAAATTTACTTATAATAAAAGACTGGGTGGTGCAATGGTCTAGGGCACTAGCCCAATTCCACAGTGACCCAAGTGCCGTCCATCAGGATCGGACATCATGCAGGTATGATACCTGAGGGAAGGAGGCCATGGGGAATAATGTCCAGATAGAAATGAGAAGGAGAAACCTTCAGATGCTTCAATCTTGTCTTTGATAACTCTTTCTTCAGTTATGTTTTTGTCAATGACTGTTTTTGTGTATAAACATAAAGTAATTATATATTTAAAGCCGCAGTCGTCTGACCTGTGAGAGAAAGATGAAGGAATGGCGAAAGGAAAGAGCGAGAGGGTCATGCCCAGGTCACTGACGGACAGGTTAACGATGAAGAACTCGGCCGGTTTCAGAGCCGATTTCTTCTGATACGCCACCAGCAGCAGGATGGAGTTACCCATCAGAGAGCACAGACCTGAGGAGAGAGAGAAAGAGGAGAGGAGAGGTAAGAAAATACAGAATGGAAAAGAAACAGCAAGAAATAAACAAAAAAATAACAAAAAAATACTGTAGAAAGAAGAAAAATAGAAAGTTGGAGATACACTCAAGGCAAAACAAATGCAGCATAAGTAAAAAGAAACAATCAAAAATATAGAAAAATAAAATATAAATAACAAAATAAACAGAGGGAGGATTAAATGCAATAATACAAATATATATATAAAAGAAATGGAAGTAGGTAAGGATCAGCACAGATGTAGTGCAGAAAAAAAAAAGGTGACTCAAAGAAAGACAAAATAATGAAATATATGTAGAAAAGAAAAGAAAAAAGAAAGGACAAAAGAATGCAGTACAGGTGAAGATAAAGACAGAAGTGAAATTAAAAACCATTATTGGGATAATGCATACAAAGGAAAACAGAACAAACAAGCAAACGCAGAAGGACAAAAAGAGACAGAAGAGCAAATAAGTACATGCAGAAAGAAAGGAAAGGAAAAAAAAGAAATAGAAATATAGAGTAAGAAACAGAAAATGTCAAATATAAAGGTAGAAAAACTGTTCAAGAGCATAAAGAAAAAAGGAAAGAAATTAAGACCAAAAGGTGAACACAGACACAAAAAGAGATCTGAAAAATATATAGAAAAAGAACGACATGAAAACTTAAAAAGAAAGAAATATTAAGAAGGAAATTAGAAGTAATAGGTGTTACGAAAGAATGAATGAAAGAAAGAATGAAAAAAATATATATAAAAAAGGAAGAAACATAAAAACAAACCGAAAGGAAGAAAGAAGATGACAGATGAAAAGATGAGGACAGACACAAACAAAACTGAGATAAATAAATAACCTAACAATAAAAGAAGGAAGGAAAAGAAGGAAGAAGGAAATTGAGAGGGTGTGAGTGAGTTACCGAAGACGGTGTACGTGGCCCCCAGCAGGAAGTCATTTTCTTTTGATATTTTGGATATGATGTACAGTTCAGAGGCATTTCCCATCTGAAGAGAGAGAGCAGGAGTGTGGAGACATGAAGTGATTATAGATCACAGGTTTGTTTGTTGTTTATTACATAAAACACATGCACCATTTTAGGAACAAATGAAGAGACGTCCTGTTTCATGCCTATTTGTTCCTGGTGCGTTTTTGTACACCATTACTGAGATATTATTTAGAGGATCAGTCATTACACTTAATTTTGGGCACAGATTTCAGTTTTTGTTGCTGTTTTTAGTGGAACATCTGGACATTTGTAGACAGGCACACACTTCTGCACATCTGCTGTCCTTCTGTCCTGGTCCAGCTGGCTGGCTCTGATCGTGGCGCTGTTTCACGGAACATACATCTGAACACAGTCTAATTATTCGCTGCCCATCCTTGGACCCCACGGGCATAACAGGTCCATGTTAAGCCCGGTTGCCAGATTCTCACTGTGCTTTGGCCTCGTGGACTCTGAGATCTGCTGACCAAAGCCACTCACGCTTCTCCTTTCTGACCTGCTTCATCTGTAGCTCCAGCACTAAATGCTGCAGGGAACCATCTCACCTCAACACCAGGGACGTCCAAGGTCTTCTGTTAAAGTTCAATTAAGAGTGCTTTTATTCTCTTATCAGCCTCCTACATTAAATATTTTACACCTTCCTCACAATAAGCCTCCGCCGACTTTATATTCAGGTAGAGAATTTAATCTTAAGGTAAAGCTGCTTTGAGACGATGTGTATTAACGAAAGTGCTTCAATTAAAAAAATAACGCCCCCAGATAGAAATGTGGGATCGCTGCAAAACTGGGCATGCAGTTCTGTCTGAGGCAGGTATGTAAATGATTACAAGTGTACTCTGATTAGACGCTGGGTCTTACCACAAGAGGGCGTAAAAGTGCTCCCCTATAGTGCTGCCCTATAAAAAGGCTCTCAGAGGCAACCTTTGGGTAGTGTACATCTTGGTGAGAGATCGTACGACTCTACACTTGAAGACATTGGATGTTTCGATGAATTGCTTCATCTGGGCCGTTCTGATCTAGCTGTTAGGAAGTGTTGGGAGCAGTGGTTTTATGTGGGCACACACACACGGTGAACAGGCTCCTGACGGCCCAGACAGACCCCCAGTAGAGAGGATCGTTTTATCCACCGACAAGCCCAAGCAGCTTCCACAGTTTCATTATCCACCATCCAGACACAGGGGGCGCCTTCACTACACACCCCTGTCTCTGCCCGGACCCTTTCCAGGTGCTTAGCAGAAGGAAATTTGCTGTCACAGCGTCCATTACGTGTCCTGCCCCTGACAGCCAGACATTGTTGCCTTTGTTTGCAGTGATGTCATGAATGAGGAACCTGGACTACCATGGACTAGAACCATATCGTCTTTAGTGAGGAATCCAGGTTCTGTTTCGGATCCGATGATGGTCGGGTTCGAGTACGGAGGGCTCATGGTGAGCGCTTCGATCCTGCCCCAACTGCTGGTGTGATGATCTGTGGAGCCATCGCGTACGACGGAGATTCTGGACTGAGGAGCATCTCAGATTCATCATCATCAGGTGGCTCGTTGGTCTAGGGGTCCCAGGTTCAAATCCCGGACGAGCCTGATATTCAGCTTAATAGTTAAGGTACTGGACCAGAAGGTCCAGGTTTCAAATCCCACCTCTGCCAAGCTGCCACTGTTGGATCCTTGAGCAAGGTCCTTAACCCACAACTGCTTGGATTGTAAGGTATCAATTGTAGGTCTTTCTGGATAAGGGCGTCTGCTAAATGCTGTAAATGTAAAATCATCAGGCTTTTAGAAAAGATTCAGTTCTGTTATGGTGTGCTGAGGTAGAAAGTGCCTTCCATTTATAACAAGGTTGTCGGGCTGTAGCCGACTGTGTTTTACATGCATTAGAGCGCTGAGATTAAAAATCAATTTCCCACATTTCCCCAGAACCGATGTGGTTAAAAATGACAGCAGGACGTTCCATTCACCGTTTCGTTCCTCTATTAACCATGTCATGCATTTGAAATCGAGAGGGAGTCATTTATTTCCTACTTTTCTCGCCCGTGCTGCATTTTAAGCTCCTTGCTTTTAAATTTAAAAAGCCATCATGACTGAAGTCTCACAACAAAACCCCAGGCGGCCTCGGTGAACCGATTTTGTAAATCGGAAAATGACTAACGCTCATAATGAACACCCTGGGGAGGATCGAACAGCAGGTCAAGAGGAAGCTGAGGAGAAGCACGGTGTGAACGTTTTACATTTCACACAAACATGATGTGTCTTTATTTTATTACAAAACAATGGACATCAAACATTTGAGCGCCTGCCCATCGCTCCCATAACTATGCATTAAGTTACCTGAAGTGTCTGGAGCCCTTTTACAGACAATCAGGATTTAGGATCTTGGCAACATCTCTGGCATTGAGATCTTATTTTACCAACCAAAATCCAGCCACTCATCATCATCCATCATTTTAATTTCAACAGTAACTTATATTCTAGAAGGTTTTATACATAACTGCAAGGATTGGCTTCCCTTCAGCCAAAAAAAGCATTAGCAAGACCAAGCACTGGTGTTTTTGGGTGATAAGGTCTGGTGTATATGGGTTCCAGTTCCTCCCAGATGTTTTTGATAGAGCTGAGGTCAAGTTCTTAAACACCAAACTCAAACTCATTGAAACAAGCTTCAGCGAAAAAACTGCTTACAACATTATCTAAAATGTCAACATGTTTTGTGGCGTTTAATCCATCTACATGTTCTCCATGACAGGTTTTATTCTGTGACCTCGTTCTTGTGGAAGTTACTGTTGAAATTGAAATGATGGATGATGATGTGTGACTGGATTTCGGTTGGTAAAATAAGATCTCAAAGCCAGAGATACGGCCAAGATCCTAAATCCTGATTATCTGAGTAATAGTTTGGAAATGCAGGCCAGTTTCTGAAGAGGCTCGAACGAGCTCCAGCATCGGCCCTGGATCCACATCAGTAGAAAGGGATTATGAAACCAACACGCTTTTCAGACATAAGAAAACAATATTAATACCACTGAATAAGCTGCAGGGACTGGGACTGTGGTATAGCAGGAACTGCTGTCTCAGATTAGAGCCGCCTTTTCTTTATTCAATATGATCTCTGGACGAATTTGAGGCTTGGCTGGATTCAGCAGGCGCTCAGAACCAATCGTTCTGAAAAGTGCTGGTTAGACAGGGTGAGAAGGTGCTGTGGTCTCTGATCAGAGCATATCAGAATCTTTTTATTGTTAATTCAAACGGACACTAAAGGAGCTCCTGCTCTCCTGAATTAACAATAAAAAGAACATGAGGAACATGAGAGGTGCAGTGAATGAAATGTATGGCTTAATGACTCTGGACATGCCGGCGACTGTCAGGGATAATGAGTTCTCAGCATGGGAAAGCAAATCTGAATTCGCATTTCAACCAACCCACAAAATCCTCCACCAGCCAGGCGACACGGACACGGACTCTGCAGAGGAACGACTATACTACCCACATTTTAAGAACGATTCGCAAGTCAAGCTCTGACACCTTATAAGAAATATTAATGGACTAAAGGGAAAGGTGCCAAAACTTTCCTCACCTATTAAAAAACATGATTTATCCATCAGATCCAGGTCAGGAGGCGTGGCATCGTCAAATTTATTCATATAGTGCAAGGCAAAGCAAGGAGGCGTGGCCTCTTCAAGTTTTGTCAATACTAGTGACGAAGGCGTGGCCAGTCATAAGAAAGAAGGAGTGGCCTTTGTACAAGTCCCATTAAAAGAGATGTGGGCCTATTAAAGGAGGCGTGGCCTTTGTACAAGTTCTGTCATTCGAGTTAAAGGTGTGGCCCTAGCAAAGGAGGCATGGCCTTTGTACAAATTCTTTCAGTACAAATAAACTAGGTGTGGCTTTTGGTTCTGGCAAAGAAGGCGTGGCCTTTTAGTGCTAGTAAGGGAGGCGTGGCCTTTGTACAAGCTCTGTCAGTGCAAAGAAAGAATTTGTGACCTTTGAACAAGTTCTGACAGTGTGAGTAAAGAAGGCGTGGCCTCTGTATAATTTCTGTAAGTTCTAGTAAAGGAGGCGTGGTCTCTCAAAGGTATGCTACTCCTATTAAGGAGGTGTGGCCTCTGTCAATGTTAGTTCTTGTAAAGGAGGTGTGGTCTCTGTTGAAGTTTTATTAGTACTAGTAAAGGGGGCGTGGCCTCTAGAATTTCTACTATTCCCAGTAAAGGGGGCGTGGCCTCTGTACCTGTTGTATCATGTGTTACACAAATATTAAACTCTGGTTTCTGATTGGCTGGTAGCTCTGCATTAACCCTTAAATGTAAATCTGGTTTTGTGCTAAACACGTTTTGTTCCTGCTTTATTCTGATCCAGAAGAGCTGTTAGGAGGATTTAATAGGGGAAGAATCAATATGATAAAAAGAGAGGAAGCAGGAAAATACAAAAACAAATCAATAAACTGTGAGGTTAAAGAATTCTAAATATAAGAATAACAAATCTGAACTAAATGTCACGCAGTGCTGATTACAGAGGACGAGTCAGGTCTTTAATTGATTTCCTTATAAATTGTCTTCACCTTTTGTGTTGTAATTATTTTCATTACGGGCGACGGCGTGCCGAAATGAGCTGGTGGTCTCTGGGGTACGGCTCCGGACCTCCCACACGACCCTGGCCAGGATGCCAACCTCATAAAACCTGTGCTTTAAAACCTGTGACCTGTGCTACCCCTTTTAAAATGTATAAATGAATAACTATTTATACATTTCAATACGTATATAAATAAAAACTTCAGAAAGTGTAAAAGAGTTGTGTATTTTTGTTGTTGTTGTGCTTTAAGTGAAACGCAGCATTCATCACCAGAGCAGAACATGTGATGCCCGGGGTGAAGACGTGAGTGTGCGGCTCGGTCAAGAACACAAATATCCGACGTCATTTACGTCATGGGGAGATTTTGCTGATCCCCACAAGGAAAAATGCTTTTTTCATTTTTTTCTTCAGCAAAAACCTAAAGCTAAAAGATTTGCTTTAGAATGAATTATCTACAGTAATATTAGGTCAGTGGACGGTCCTCACAATGACAGAAAAACAAACTGTGTGTGTGTTTGTTGAAAGACCCGGACTCACGGACTGCATAACTGCTGACGAGCACATTGGAAATTCACCACATAACACTGACTGTCTCTCTTACAGCCAGGACTGGAATGAGATCAGAAATCCAAGGACAAACAGAATTTCTTTTACTAGAATTAAAACTGCATACGGTAACAAACGTGGAGCTTTAAAACCACAACACACAGGGAAAAGAAGACTCACTTATAGACACAATGCTGCAAAAAATGGACCGCAATCATGAAACCTTCGTTAAAATTTGAGCAAACTGCGAGTAAGTTAGCTAGGCTTAAAATGGACATACCCGAAAACTCTCCGCCGGGTTCACGAACGCAGCATAGAAACTAGATTTATTAGCATAATCCACATTCAGGAATATCAAATAGCAAAGCCTTCAAACTGAGGAACAAAACAAAAATCCTCCAAAATGTCCCAGAAAAACCAACCTTCTTTTTTACCACAGTGTGTTTCGGGTCCAAATTACACATACTGTTTTACCAGAACACTTACAAAAGTGAACTTAAAAAAGCAAAGACACGAGTGAAGTTGAGAGCAGGAAGCTCTAGTTTGTGTTTTTGTGATCATGAACAGATTAGAATGCCCTTAGATAAATACTCAGACGCTTCCATCCAGTCCCTCTGAGCTTTATCTCCATCATTCTCCAGCCTTTCAGTTCTATCCCACCAGATCTTCTCTTTAATGTCCATGTTTTTAGAGGCAGCCTGTTGCTCGTCCTATAAGCTCTCGATGAGCTGTTCTGCCCGACAACCGAGCCCTGATTGGTCAGCCTGATTTGAACAATGTAGAAATTAGAACAGGCTCCAAATAAACATTACTCAGTGTCGTGGTCCACCAGTTTCAAACTCGGTGTGACATACATGTATATTTTCAAAACTTGACATTTGTTTTTTTTGTCTGAAAAAAAAATCAGGTGTTAAAATCCGTTGTTCTGCTACCATCAGGAAATGAACAGTACCAGTGCATTAAGACGTGCAGCTATGCCATATTCAAGGGAACTGTTGTATGGTAGGCTTTGTGTTGTTTTTTATTACTTTATTTAATACTTTTATTACTTTTAGATTTGATCTCTGTGCTGAACAAGAGTAGCTCTGTTCCAGTCCACTCACCAAAGTCACAAGCAGGAGGAAACAAACACTGCGGCCAAACTCTTTGTACTTAATACATTCTGCCCCGGCATTAATCACGTCTTTCTATTAATCAAAGCAGCTTTGTTACAGAGGTCACTTGAAGTTAGCTTTGTCAGATAAATACAAAAATGTAAGCATGATCTTGATCATCAGCAGCGTACCGGGTTCCACCGACTGCGCTCTCCTAGCTCAAATGCTGCATTAGACAGAGGGAGAGTCTAAAACACTTAACGTGAGCAAAGCTTAGTGTACTAAAGCATTGACCTAAAAACCAAACCTCTCTCAGTTCCTACTGATCATAAGTCATCTCCACTGCTGACATGATGAACCTGTGATCTAAGGAATATTTTTACATCAAGCTTTTTTCCTCCCATTTAAGCCCAGTATAAGGAAAAAGTATGAAGTCAGTTTAAGTGTGTTTTACTCAAGCAGAAGTATAAAAGAGCATGCTACTCAATGTACTTAAAGTAAAAAAGTAAAAGTATTTTTTTATAAAGCCTTTCTAATTCAATTTTCTTTTATTGAGGACGCCTCTTTAAAAAGGCATTACAGTAATCAAGACGTGACCATATGAAAGCTTATAATATAATATAATTTAATATAATATAATATAATATAATATAATATAATATAAAAGCCCCCGTGCCATGCCCCCGGGACTATGCCCTAGAGGACTCAAGACCCTAACGAGACTAAATAATGCCAATATGCCATTTTTACGTTATTGTATTATTGGCTTATATGCTAAAGATTTTATATTCTCCATTCTCTACATAATTGTTCATTTTCTCTAAAAAGTTTTTTCCATGTGTACCTGTTATTTTAATTATTGTATATTTAAATATATCCTCTGTAAATACTTATTTAGTCTCTGTTTCATCATCAGCACTGAAGGTTGTGCTGTAGGTGTAATCTTTGCAGGACTGCCACTCCTAGGTAAAGCAACAACGAGAAATAAATTTCCTCCTTTTCATTTTTATTTTTTATTAATTTGCACTCATAACATCTGGGCCGTCCAAGCAGGTTTGGTCCCTTTTTGAGTTTTGGTTCTTCCATTTAACATTTAGGGGATTTTTCCTAGCCACTGTCGCCCTAGGTTTGCTCAGTTTGGGATTGGCCTTTTAATTTTGAAGATAAAAAATTGTAAAGCTGCTTTGAGACTTTGAGATCCAGCGAGATGGATTGAATTCGGTGTCACTAATTAGTCACGGGGTTAAAAACTACAGCAACGTTAATGCGAGACTTTAATTCTGCCCTCTTAATGGCTTCTTGTTTTCATCCTGACTAAATGATTTGTCAGTTCCTGTTACGTTAATGTAGGGACCGAGCGCTCAGGGACATTAAACAGGTAAAGGAGATAAAGGGAATAAAGACAAAGCATGGCTCTGAAAGAAGTCTTCTATGAGGATGACTGGGAAAGAGAAATGCTGAGTACAAAAAGCAGTACAAAAGCGTGGCAGTATTTATCATTTATTATTACTCATTGAAGCACCAAGAAGGAGAAGGAGTTGTTGGAATCGACTGAAACGTTATACGTATGAATGTAATGATGATATGTGTAAGTGATCACCACTATAGAAATATCGCACCACTCTTTCTTTGTGTTAGCAGTGCAGGGATGCGCGATGAGCTAAAATGCTGCCGCTCAGCAGTGTGTGTTTTGGCCCTGATGTAAGATTTCGGCGCTGAATCCAATGTCGTCTGCGACGCTGTACTGTAGGGACGCTTGCTCTCGCATCTAAAGTAAAGATAGTTCCAGTTACTGCCTTTATCCGGGCTTTATTGATTTTCGCCACGTTGATTTTTGATTTGTATCAAATCTAAGCTCAAAGGTCAATACAGCCATGTCATAGACAGTTGCTCTAGCTGACTGGACATGAGAAAAAAAAAACACGTCCACCAGAGACTCGATTAAAGCTCTCTACACACCGAACTGGGCTTCGGTCCTCGTGATCTTGACTCATGCAACCTTGCCTTAGAATAAGGGCAGAGCTGGGGGTTCATAGTCAAAGAGTCTTATGGTGATCAGAGACGTTGGGTTGCTGTCTTCTGCCGCCCGTGGGGTTGCCATGTCTCATGTGATCCCTCTTGGCTGTGTTTCCTACCAGTTCTCTCTTTTCTAGCTTTCTAGCTATGCTGCTATAGCTAATGCTGCCGGGGGTTCTCATGCTACACTTGGCATCAGTGATTGACATGGCATCAGTGATTGTTAAATAAAACACTGTGCTCTTAATCAATAACTAATTACATTTTCTGTGTTTCTCTCCGAGCTGTGTTCCGGCAGTTCCGGCCCCCACACATGATGTTCATCTGATGGAGCTCCACTGTGCATAATTCACATTTTTTATTCGACCATGACTCCATGACTTTAGTTTCGCTCTTAGATTTATCATCATACCCGGGCCACTTAATGTCGATGTGCATACTTTCACATTCTATTCGAAACTTTGACTCCATGACTTTAGTTCGCTCTTAGATTTAACATCTACGCCGCCAAGGAGGTTGGGTCCCTTTTTTGAGTCTTGGTCCTCCCAAGGTTTCTTCCTAGAACTAGGGAGTTTTTTTCCTTGCCACTGTTGCTCTAGGCTTGCTCAATTTGGGATTGGACGTAGTTATTAGGAGATAATCTAAACTTGTAAAGTTGCTTTGAGACAATGCTCCATTGTAAAAAGCGCTATATAAATAAATCTGACTTGACTTGAACATGATTTTACTGACTGCGAAACAGCGACGTTATTTTATTCACCCTATGTTCCATTTTTGATTAAAAAATGAAGCAGCTCCTGTATTTTCGTTCTGCCTCTCCACTGGCAGCCTTTTCATACTTGGCACAAGACTGAGTATTAGCAATGCTTTTAGCCTTCACGTGCTTTGCTTCTTTCTGTAAGAAGCAAAAGAACGTCTTCATGACTTGAAGAAGACTTTTTGTTTGTGTTGTCTGGTTTCTTTTGCTGCAAAAAATGCAAACCTTTCGGCATGTATATATTTGAAGCCCAAAAATCAGCTCTGAATATTCAGCGGCTTGTCATTTGTGTTTGTGCGCTATGAAAGAAAACAAATCTGAGAGTAAAAGCGATTAAAGCTGCAAAGAAAATCGTTTTGAAGGTGTGGTAAGGGAAAGAGGTTCTGTAAGGGATGAGAGAGGGAGAAAGACGAAATAAGCTTTAGTGACTAAAAGGCTAAACTTATCTAAGAATGAAGACGGAAAGAAATTTGAAGAGTGAAAATAAGAAGTTTGAAAACGTAGGAGGATTAAGAGACTCTGAAACAGAGAAATACAGAGAAATTAACAAGTTATGAGAGTTAAAGATGGAAATAAATAAATATTAAAGAAAGATTAACTATCCGTTCAAATAAGAGGTATTTGAGTTGCTTCCTGAAATAAATAAACAAAGAAGCACTATTGATTCGAGCCTGGGTTTAAGCTCTCAGCTCTCAGTCATGATTTGTAAGTTTCTGGAACAAACGCCAGCTCTAAAATGTCATTATAAAGCTGTCTATGTGTAAAGAGGCTCTAGTTACCCTGTTAGGCCGCCTCTAGCCTGGATACAGGATGAGATACGGTTGTTTATGGGGGAATACAGGTTCTGTATGGTATTCTGTTGCACATTTGCCCACAGATGTTACAGCTGGTCCTGTAGATCCTGCACACTCATAGTTTGCAGAAGCTGGCATCCCAGAAAGTTCCATAAATGCTCGATTGGTGATAAATCTGGCAACCGGACAAGTGTTACTATCTGGCGGAGACATTCCTGGAAAACCCTTGCTGTGTGTGGGCGGGCATTATCCTGCTGAAAATACCATTTGGAAGCCCTGCTATGAGAGGCAACACAGGATGTCCTGCACATATCGCTGAACTGTTAGTGTCTAGGGATTACTAGGGATTACTGGGGATTACTGAGATAGAGAGATAGCTCCACGTTGGATCCCAAACAGAACCTGGATTCGTCACTAAAGACGATACAGTCCAGTCCGTAGCAGTCCAGGTTTCTCGGTCATGACACCACTGCAAATGAACTCAGCAATCCGGCATTTCTATCTGGGTAGGCATATCTGAATAAAGTTCACAAAGATCCTCTTCCACGACCTAACAGGCTCTCCATCTTGGGTCCGGTCCCAAGCACCCCTGGTAGAGGCAGCTGGAAAAAATGTAATAGAAGCAGCCAGGCTGTTGGCCTGAGCAGAAACAGGATCACATGCTCACTCTGGTGCGCTCAGATATCAATCAGTGGTCAGCTGATGTGACTGATGTGCCTGACTGAAGAAAGGACCTTGTCACTGCACCGTGGGAATCGGCTGTGCCTTCAGGACTGCTGCTTCACCTTGGCTTTTCTCCTTCCTAAAAAAGTTCCTCCTTGACACAAAGGCAGGGTCTTGGGCAAAATTTGGGCACCCATCTCAGTCCATTAGAGCATTTTTGGGATGCAGTGGAACGGGAGATTCACATCATGGATGTGCAGCCGATAAATCTGAAGCGACTGCGTGATTCTGTCATGTCAATACGGACCCAAATCTCTGAGGAATGTTTCCAGCACCTTGTTTAATCTATGCCATGAAGAATTAAGGCAGTTCTGAAGTGAAAGGGTCCAACCAGGTGTACCTGATAAAGTACACACACATACATGAATATATATAGATATGTAATGTATGTACAGTGGGGAAAATAAGTATTTGATACCCTGCCGATTTTGCAAGTTTTCCCACCTACAAAGAATGTAGAGGTCTGTAATTGTTATCGTAGGTACACTTCAACCATGAGAGACAGAATCTAAGAAAAAAACAATCACACATAAAAATTACACATCTCTACATTCTTGGTATGTGGGAAAACCTGCAAAATCAGCAGTGTATCAAATACTTATTTTTCCCACTGTATGTATGTATTTTTATGTATGTGTGTTTGTATGTATATACTTTTATTTCAAATATTTCAAATAATGCTGATCACCCCCCATTTTGTTTATTTATTTTGTGTATTAATTCAAATGTTTTTTAAATTATTTTTATTTATTTATTTTATTTGTATTTATTTTTCCCCGAGTGTATTGATTTACTATTTGTATTATTATGCTTATTTTATTTTTTTAAAAATTGATTTGTTTGTTTGCTTGTTTATTTAAGTATTTATTTATTTATTTTGTTATTTGTATTTATTTTTCCCCAAGTTGTATTGATTTACTACTTGTATTATTATTTATTTATTTATTTTTAATTATTTACATTTTATTATTATTATTATTGTTCTTCTTCTTCTTATTATTATTATTATTATCATTATTTATTTATTTTCATTATTATTATTATTATTATTATTATTATTATTATTATTATTGTATTTATTTATGTATGTATTTATTTATTTTCTTATTTGTATTTATTTTCCCTAAGTTGTATTGATTTGATGATTTGATAATACTTGTATTACTATTTCTTTAATTATTTATTTTTATATATTTATTGACTTACTTACTTATTTATTTTCTTATTTGTATTTATTTTCCCCCAAATGTACAGGTTTATTATTTGTATAATCTTTTTACGTAAATATTATTAATAATATTTGTTTTTGCGTGTGTGTGTGTGTGTGTGTGTGTGTTTCTGAATTTTGCAAGTTAATGAATAATAACAAATTATTGTTCATTTTCTTGTTTATTACTGCTTGCCTTGTATGTATAATACTATTAGTAATAGCTGTGGTGTTAAGGGTTAAGAGTCTTGCTCAACAACCCAACGCTGACAGCTTGGCGTAGCGGGGATTTAAACTCACAACCTTCTGATTAGTCCGGATCTTGAACCACCACGTTCTCAAAGCATGAAAATAAACTGTAAAACAGATCATCCTTAACTAACCATTTAAACATTGCGACCACATAATGCATACTGTAATGAAGGATGGATGATCTGTTCTACAAACAAAGCACCTCAGCAGGTGTTAGGCAAGAGATAAGATCCAGCACTTCCTACCTTACAGGGACCAAATGCAAGACATCACGAAGACAAGCTGACGGAGGGTAAAGTCCACGATCATTTCAGAAGATAGGCTGGATTAGAGACAGTGCTGATGTCTTCTGCTTCTGAGAGACTCTGCTCTCTCTCTCTGCTCCTCAAACACATCCATCCCCTCCCTCTTTCTCTCTCCCTCTCTCGCTCATGCTCTGTTTCTTCTCCTCTCTTGTGAACCATGCACTGATCAAAACACATTTCCTAGGGGAGCTGTACAAAGCATGAAAGTAGAAAAGGCTACAAAGGCATTTTTAAAGATCTAAATATTCATCTAGAATATTGGTCATCGTGCAAAGATCACAGAGATCACACCAAGCTGCAATGAAGCGATACAGAAGCCGAGAGTAACAGCAAAAGACGTGCACCGTTTGGAGACAAAAACCTAATGTAAACTGCAATGAATGGTGGAGGAACATCAGGATTTTTAGCTGCTTTGCTGTTGGACAATCTGCAATCATTAACGAGAAAAATGTTACCAGAGAACATCAGGGTTGAGGCTTCAGCAGATGAGCAAATCAAGAACAGAGTGAAGAAGAAAAAAATCACGAGGTGGAACAAACCAAACGGGATTTTAATGCGTGAAATCCCAGAATGATCTAAGATGATCCCAGCAGCTACAGAAACGTTATTGCTAAAACTGATTTTTAATCACAAAGGTTCCAGTTGGTTCACTGACTTTTCTTGCTTGGGAAAGACAAGTTGTGGCGTGTGCACGTCTCATTTTACAATATTTATATCTGTACTTGTTCAGCTGCATAATTAAATAAATAATGAAGATCTCTGATGTAGACCGATATAAGGAAGTCCCATAACTAAGATGAGATCCTGAGGATTCAACAAGAGCCACAAAACAAGTCTTAGAACTTGAAGAGATGTCAGTAGGGGATTTAACAAAGACTTTCCATCAAGCTCTAGACCTAAAATCCAAGCACTCCATTGACGATACCAAATAGCAGTTTGGGAATTTGAAGGCATGTTGGTAAGGAATTTCCCTCATTGGGTTGTGGATCTGAGAGCTCCAAAGGAGCCACAAAGCAAGTGTGGGAACATGAAGGCCTGTCAGTAAGGACTTTGTGTCATTGATTTGAGGACTAGATGAATCTATCAGCCATAAAGTACATCTGGGATCTTGAAGATCTGTCAGAAAGGAAGATAAATTATAATAATACATCATACTTACATAGTGCCTTTCAACACCCAAGGTCACTTTCCATTGAGACAATCACAGATTAAACAGAGGAAGAAAGAGATGGGTGAAAATACTGAGCAAAGAGATACGTTTTTAGATGGATTTTAAACTGAGAAAGAGAATTCACAGAGCGCAAGGAAAAAAGAAGAGAGTTCCAGAGCAGATAATTGGTTTAAGGAACGGAAGACATCATCGGAGTCACAAGGCAGATCTAGAGAGGATATTCCGTCATTGGACGAGACTGGGAATTTGAAGGCATGTTGAAAGGACATTCTCACTGGTTTGAAGACCTGGGCACTCCATGAGAGCCACAAGGCAAGTCTGAGAACTTGAGGACCTGTCAGTAAGGACATTCCAACACTGAGTTGATAACTGTTTGGCATGGAAGTTTGCTCAATGGTTTAAGGACCAGAGGAGTCAGACTGTAGATCTAGTTATGATAATAAGGATGTTCCATCATTGGGTGGAGGACCTACAGACTCCATCGTAGATTGGGGCATCTTTGAAGGCATGTTGGTAAGGAAGTTCTCTCATTGGGTTGAAGACCTAGGGACTCCATGAAAGTCACAATGGAGGTCTCGCAACTTGAAGACCTGTCCGGAAAAACTTTATGTCATTGAGTTGGGGACTACAGGAAGGTATCAGAGCCATAAGGTTGATCTGGGGTCTTGAAAATAAGGAAGATCATTGGTTTAAAGACCAGAAGACTTCATCTGAGTCACAACGCAGATCTAGAGAGATGAAGGCCTGCCAGCAAGGATCTAAGGAGTCAATCCATCTGGGAAGTTGAAGACTTGTCAGTAAGGACTTTCTGTCATTAAGTTGAGAACTAGAGGAACGTAGCAGCCTTGCTTGGTAGAAATGAAATTTGTTCAATGGGTTGAGAACCTGAGGACTCCATTGGAGCCACAAGACACACCCAGAAACTTGAAGCCAGTAGGGACATTGAGACATTGAGGACTAAATGTATTTATTAGTCACAAGAGAGATCTGGAATTTGAATGCATGTTGGTAAGGAAGTTCTCTCATTGGATTGAAAGGAAGAGTCATCACTGGTTTGAGGACCAGAGGGCTTCATGGGAGGCACAAGGTAAGTCTGGGAACGACTTTGCATCATTGAGTTGAAGACCACTGGGTTAAGGATCTAAGCACTCCACTGAAGATACAAAGCATGTCTGAGAACGTAAAGCCCTGGTAGAAAGGAAATCCCCCAATTGGGATGATAACATCCAGAAGCTTGAAGTCAGTAGGGACATTCAGACATTGAGTTGAAGATTAGAGGAATCTAGGGGTCACAAGGCAGGTCTGGGAACTCGTAGCTCTGTCTGTTAAGATGTTCCCTTGATGCTTCAGGAGGCAGGTCTAGGACTTCCAAGACATTACATCATTTGGTTGAAGAATTTGCATGCAAGATTATTCTAGACACAACTCCAGTGAGATAGTATCAAAAGAACAAAATGGAAAAATGCAACAGTTCTGGGACGGACGTGATGAAGAAAGAGTGGGCTCGCTTAGTGAGAGTCATACATCATGTGGTGAGATCTTAATCTCTATAAATTAAAGAGCTCATTGTTGGATCACGGTTTGGCCATTTATTTCCATCCTGCAGTTATTACTTTGTCAATCGGTATTGTTTTTTAATCTGATAGCAGTAGATGAGATTAACGAAGCTGCTTCTAAGGCTTATCGGATCATTTAGTGATATTAATACACAATAGTCTATTTAGGCTAATGTAATGTAAATGTGAAGGGTATTTCACCAAAAAACTGCACACTAAACCTTTTTTAATTGATGGAAATTCAACGTACAGTAACGACCCTGTGTAGGGTAAAGCCCTAACACTGAAGGTATGATGGACCTGATAGTTTATTTCCGAAGCCAAATAAATAAGTAGTTAACCAAGAATTTGGCATAATTATTAAGTAAAATAACTCCGGCAGCACTGTACAGCGTCTTTGCCATTTCGAGTTTTTTATAGCCATGACGTCTGGCGTGAAGAGACAGATTTTTATTTCGTATTATAGTTTATTATCATTTTTAAGACCTGGATATGAATTGTGGATTCGACCGAAAACGACTAAGCTTGGCTGACAGTGGATGAAGGTCGTCTTGAAACGCGAGGTTTTATATTCCCAAGGTGTGTGTTTGTTCATCTGGAGTTCATCCCCCGCTCAAATGCGGCCTTCTAAAATTACATTTGCACGTTCTGTCGCTCTTAATACAGTATTCGCACATTTGCAATTCAAATAAATTGGGAGAGCTTGGCATTCAGCCGAGCTGAAATTAATTCTTCACTTAAACCCCTTGATGAGGAGTGTCTTTGATCCTACCAGGAGATGGACTCACGTAGGAACAGAAGCGCTGCTTGAGAGGCAGCATGAGCGTGGTGACCTCCGGTGTAGCTCGCCTGGAATTCATTTAATCTCTCAGCCGTGGAAGTAACGCTGGACAGAAAACAAAATAAAAACAATAGAAAGTCCGAGCAGCTTACCTCAATACTCCAGAGTTTTCCTTTCCCTGCAGGCTTCTGTAAGCTCCACTGTGGTGTTAAGGCTTATTTGGCTTTGGCTTCATTATTGTTTTTGGTCAGGGAGAATGTTAACCTGGGTCAAAGAGAGAATATCTGCAAATACAATACAGAAATTATTTTTCCCATATGACTGCGTGTGTTTGGTGTCTTATCGCTGTGATGGGACCTAGCACCCGTGTTCTCCTGGATAGGACACCAACAATATCTAAAACAACTTTAGTTAGTTAGTTAGTCCTAACATGCATTTGTGCACAACAGATGACAAGGTCTCTCCACCATTGTCGGTCTTGTTCCGAGGCCAACCTCTGACCAGTCTTGCAGTTTGGGGACCCAGTGCATGGATATTTCGAGGTATATGATGTCTGGGTATACGCAGGACATGTCCAGCTAACTGAAGTCGATGTCTCGTGATGGTGGCGTGGAGTCTAATCGAACCACTGTGCTTCGGGACTTGTGGTTGGTATATCAAGTGTTAAAGAATGATGCTACTGGTGGTGCTGGTACTACTGATGGTAATTGGGACGACGATGGAAGAGTATGGATGGTGAGACGGAAGCTCCCATCCAGAGGCCATCGTGAGTGAAGATCTGGAGTCATCTAAAGTCGTGTGGCGCCGACATTGATGTTGACTGGGGTGCCCATGGCCCCAATCTTCATGATGTTTGATCTATCGGAGTTTATACGTAGGCCTTCACGGTCAAGGCTTTCAGTGGCATGTTGGAGTTCCTGGTCCCAAGCCTGGATAAGAAAGCATGAGGGTCGAGCATCAGGTTAGCGACCTCATAAAATACCTCGATGCTACAGATGCTACAGCAGGACACATCATGGACGCATTTATATATCTGTCTGACACAGAACTGCATCCCCAGATTTATTTGCTTTATTTTTTTGTCAATGAGTAAATCTTTACTGTGCAAGTGCAGCTTCATTCCTGCCAATCTCTCCGGTGTCTGATAAGTGAAATAAATAAATAAATAAAAGCAAGTTCTGACAATAGACCAGTAAGGTTGCTGAATCTTGTACAGTTCTGCAGAACGTGCTCAGAATATTCATCCAGTCATTCACTATTAATGCTTCTTTTTCTGCTAAAGTGGGACGTCGGGAACGATCCCTGAAGGATCTGAAGGATAAAACAAAGCTCCTTCAACCACATGAAAGCTGATGGGAAAAACACGCATGTGCATTAAAATATGGACAGTGTGTCCTGAAACATTCATTCATTCATCTTCTATGCATAAGAAAACAATGGGGTTAAGAAATGCTTAGGGAAATAATTAAGATTTCCATATGTATATTTTTGTTATATATGTATGTATTCAGTATATATATCTATTTGATGAGTTTTTTCCAAGAAATGTCTTGACCTTTTTTCTTAAGAAAGCTGTGGTGAGTCCGGCCCCAGGTCTGATGAAATGTTTTTTTTACTTAATTGGGATTTGCGATTTACGATCTAACCCTAGATCAGCGCCTGTGACTCCACCGAAATAAAAACAAGAGGCTGTGTGTTATGTTCCGTCCCCTGCCAGACCCCGAGGGGGGTTTAGGGCTTCAAGAATCTGCAAAAACCAAACCCTCATGATGCAGACGCACAGTATTAGTGACGACAGCGCATGTATGAGTGCTGTGTGTTTCTCCGGGCTCTTTTGGTAAGAAACGAACTGGATCACATGAGAACACGTTTTAGTGCCGAGAGGAACAAACAGGAACCATCAGAGAACACCAGACTGGCTCATATCCCCGTGTGATGAGTTTTGTTAGGTTCGGTGTTATGCAATAGTTTATTGACCTTTGCACACGCATTATTTTATGTTGTTTGTTTGTTTTTGTTAATGAATGCATTAAACCGAACCATTTTTCAGCTGGTTCCTCTCAGACAGAAGGAGCCCAACTGACTGATCCTCTCACACCGAGTAAATCCCGACCCCCCGGAGATGAAAACCTCATTACTGCATCCATTCTTATGATATCAGTCACTTCCCCCAGCGCATGCCCGTAGGTGAGGAAGAGGGGGCAAGATTTAACCATGCCAACCCTCTGGGAACACAAACAAGAGTGGAGAAGAAATGCAGCCATGTTGGAGTCTGACATCCAACTTCAGTTAATTTAGTGCCATGAATACATTCACACATTACAGCAATAAATAATCACATTAATAAGAAAAATTATTCTCATCCTTATTCTTATAAGTAATGATAGTTACTTATACTACTGCCAACATATCATTATTATTACTATTATTATTATTGTTATTAATAATAATAATAAACGTGGATTTTGCATGTTCTCCCTGTGTCTGCACGGGTTTTCTCCCGAATATTTCCCAACTTCCTCACACATTCCATACCCCATGTTAGGTCAATCAGTGTCTCTAAAGTGTTCCAGTCTGTGTGTGTGGGTCAAGACTAGTATGTCAATGAGAAGCCTCACAAAAATATAAATACAAGTGTGTGTGTGTGTGTGTACCTGTAGAAAGAAATCGTAGATGAATGCTGTGTTTTCTGTAATAACTGAAGATTATTCTGGACGGAACAAATCAATATTTATAAAAGATCTTCCTCTGGCATTGGGTGGTTTAGTTTAACCTTTGGCATTTAATCAAAATACATTTTTGTCGCTACAAAATATTTAAAGGTCCTCCCCAGAAAACACTCACCTAGAGTGACCCTGCCTCGTTCAGAAACAGACCAGCTTTGTGTGAGATTAAAACTTTTTATCATATAAATGTGATTTCTTATCAGTTCGAAGTGACGCTGCTGATATGAAGCAGTAGATCAGTGAAACAGATGCCATTTCATCCAGAGCGACTTATAACTGATCTTACAGACTTACAGGTGAGTTACGAGCCTAGCGCAAGGGTCCAAAAGGGATACAGAGGTGCTTGAAAGTTTGTGAACCCTTTAGAATTTCCTATATTTCTGCAGAAATATGAGCTAAAAACATCATCAGATTTTCACACACAAGTCTAAAAGTAGATAAAGAGAACCCAGTTACACAAATGAGACAAAAAATATTATACTTGGTCATTGATTTATTGATCCAACATTTACATATTAGTGAGTGGCAAAAGTATGTTGACCCTCTAGGATTAGCAGTTAATTTGAAGGTGAAATTAGAGTCAGGTGTTTTCAATCAATGGGATGCCAATCAGGTGGTGAGTGGGCACCCTGTTTTATTTAAAGAACAGGGATCTATCAAAGTTGCTCTTCACAACACATGTATGTGGAAGTGTATCATGGCACGAACAAGGAGATTTCTGAGGAGCTCAGAAAAAGAGTTGTTGATGCTCATCAGGCTGGAAAAGGTTACAAAACCATCTCTAAAGAGTTTGGACTCCACCGATCCACAGTCAGACAGATTGTGTACAAATGGAGAAAACTCAAGACCATTGTTACCCTCCCAGAGTGGTCGACCAACAGAAAGATCACTCCAAGAGCAAGGCATGATAATAGTTGGCGAGGGGTCACAAAGGACCCAGGGTAACTTCTAAGCAAATGAAGGCCTCTCTCACATTGGCTAATGTTAATGTTCATGAGTCCACAAAAAGCCATCAGAAGAACACTGAACAACAATGGTGTGCATGGCAGGGCTGCAAGGAGAAAGCCACTGCTCTCCAAAAAGAACATTGCTGCTCGTCTGCAGTTTGCTAAAGATCACGTGGACGAGCCAGAAGGCTATTGGAAGAATGTTTTGTGGACGGATGAGACCAAAATAGGACTTTTTGGTTTAAAAGAAAAGTGTTATGTTTGGAGAAAGGAAAACACTGCATTCCAGCATAAGAACCTTATCCCATCTGTGAAACATGGTGGTGGTAGTATCATGGTTTGGGCCTGTTTTGCTGCATCTGGGCAGGACGGCTTGCCATCACTGATGGAACAATGAATTCTGAATGATATCAGAGAATTCTAAAGGAAAATGTCAGGACATCTGTCCATGAACTGAAGCTCAAGAGAAGGTGGGTCATGCAGCAGGACACCGACCCTAAGCACACAAGACGTTCTACCAAAGAATGGTTTCAGAAGAGTAAAGGTCATGTTTTGGAATGGCCAAGCCAAAGTCCTGACCTTAATCCAATGGAAATGTTGTGGAAGGAGCTGAAGCGAGCAGCTAATGTGAGGAAACCCACCAACATCCCAGAGCTGAAGCTGTTCTGTACGGAGCTTCACACACTTCACAATCGGCTAAATTTTATGTCTATTATGACAGCTCCATCTTGAGGATCATATTCAGTACACATACACTGACTGCAATTAGGCTATGGAGCATGATGGGTGTCAAAAGAGTAGGAGGCTATGGAGGACGAATTGGGTCAAAAGCAAATCAAAATGGTATCACAATCCCAATCAGGTCCTGGTAGTTAGGAAAATAATTATGGATTGGTTTGACAAGAGCTGCCTAACTTTTTGGACAAGACTGATTTGTTCTACAAGGTTAAATTACATATTTGTTGTTATTTTTCCCCCTAAATAATTACTTTTAAGAAGGATTTAAAGACTTATCTTTTTAAGGTTGCTTTTCTGAATCTGTAGTTTTAACACTGTATTTTTGTATCTTAATGTTCTTATAGGGTATGCCTCACTGTTGGTGGGTTTTTTTTAATTACACTATGTCCTGTCAATTTTGCAATCACTATATGTTGTTTTTTTCTTTTAATTGTAAAGTGTCTTTAAGTGTGCCTTTATAGGACAGTGACAGTGTGGTCTTCTACTGTTGTACCCCATCTGCATCAAGGTTTGCAACAAGGCATTGTCACCCAGAGAACTGTCCTCACTGGATATTTCTTTTTCAGATTGTTCTCTGTAATCCTGACTGACGTCCTTACGCCCTTAAACATGCCATGTTTGCTCTTCTCAGCTTAATTTCTACCCTTCAAAGAACACTCCACAGATTAGACAGACGTCTGGCCTGGAGACGGATTCACAGACTGAATGGACCGGGACTTCGGCTGGGGACGCTGCTGCTGAAGCTTGTTTGTCCGACCGCGAGCCAATACTCTGAGAAAATGGAAAGACACGGAGACGGATGATGTTTTACCCCCCCCAGGTGGGTGCAGATGAATAACTCAGCATGAGAAAGGGTTGAGGAGATTGGAACAGACGTAAGAAATAAAGAGTGGAAATAAATACAGACTGGGCTGTACTGACACCCTCAGTAAAGCTTCATCATTGTTATGTTATTAATTTTAATATGAATTAATCAACTCATTTAAATGTCCGAACTACAACAGAATGTGGCTTGTGTCCCAATACTTTTGGCCACATGTGGGTTTATGTCCCAATACTTTTGGCCACGTGTGGGTTTGTGTCCCAGTGCTTTTTGGTCACATGCCAGTTTGTGTCCCAATACTTTTGGCCACATGCTGGTTCGTGTCCCCCTCATGTGGGTTTGTGTCTCAATACTTTTTCTTCTCTTCTTCTCGAGGATCTACTGCTGCTGCTTGAAAATGTATTAAAATAGATTTTTTTATATGTTCAAGCTCTTGTAGTATGAATAGCTTTCAAAATTCCCTCAATGTCAAACATCCATTGTATAGCCATACGTAGTAGCTACAGCTGAAGCCTGCTCCAGGGCACGGATACATATTTATGACTCAGGTTGCTGAACGTTTTGTTCTGTGCCTCTGGCCTTGGCCCTGTTGGCTTCTATTATGGAAAGGAAAAGGATTTTGTGGCTTTAGTTTTTCAGATTTAATGCGTGTACTGGGCATGAATGTCAAATCTGAAGAACTTGTATTTGATGGCTGCAGATTTACGATCTGGACTCTGAATGTCTCGTAATATTTAATCAATATATTTAATCGTCTGTTTGTATCTTTCATAAAATTTTAAAGACTTTCCGAAAACAAAAAGCGAAAAACAAAATAGAACGATACCACGGTTTATGTCTGGATTTCTATATATAGATATATATAAATATATATAAAGGTATCATAGGCACACTTAACAAAAACAATCCAGGGAATCACGTTGTAGGGTTTTTAAAGAATTTAATTGTAAATCATGGTGGAAAATAAGTATTTGGTCACCCACAAACAATCAAGATTTCTGGCTCTCACAGACCTGTAACTTCTTTAAGAAGCTCTTTTGTTCTCCACCTGTTTGGCCTCGTTATCTGTATAAAAGACACCTGTCCACAGCCTCAAACAGTCAGACTCCAAACTCAACCATGGCCAAGACCAAAGAGCTTACAAAAATTGTCTTCCTATACCAGTGAGTACAAATGATTGTCACTGAGGTTTTATCTGCAGGGTTATGGCTTTGCTTCAAAGAAACTGTTTATAAAAAACATGTTTTTCAATGTTTCAACGCATTGCAAGAAAATATGAAGAAATACCGTGATCTCTTATATTGAGACAAAGTAGAACGTCTCCAGTGAACAGCTTAGATTGGACGTGTTTTGGGCTCTATAAAAACAAAAAAAAGGCACTGAGGTCTTTTCATGAAAAGTTAAAATACATCACAGAAAAGCTTAAAAAATTGAATTGAAAAGGGAGGAATGCCGAAGGCTTCACAACTTTGTCCCTACTTTTAAGAGCTCGCAAACACAAGTGTTGAGAGCCATTGTTTAAATAATGCTTTTACTTTAAATAAGTGCGATTTCCATGTTATGAAGCTAAAATTCGGCTTATTATATGGCAGCCAAAGTGGGTCACAAGTGTTTCAGACTCCCTGATCAGTTTTTCCCTGATTGGAAATGCGTAACAAGGTCTTATATGATATAACCCAAACATGGCCCAAACACGCCTGTGATGTTACTATACGACACCGATGCACACCTGGTTCCATGTCAGATTGGGACTTCATGACTGCAAAAGAAATGTGTTCCACTCCGAGACCTTCACTCCGTGGCTGCCCACCTAAAACAGTCAGAATTCTTTGAAATCGGAAGCAGTGCATCGTGTCCTGGTCACAAAGTTCAGGCTGCACAAACGAGACGCCTGATGATCGAGGCGCTGGAGGAGTTTGACCCCCTTCTGCGGGAAGCAGGATTGCGCTCATCCATCACGGCGTGGCCTCGGAGACCCTCCATTAAGAAAAGTGAGACAGCTTACAGTCTCCAGTCAGACAGGTAAACAACCGGCGATTACAGACCCGCTTAAACGGCTCTGCGTCAAGCCTTTAAGCCTCGTTAAAGCTCCGGCAAAGTCAGCGAGGGTGAAGTGTGTATGTTTCAGATATTTTTAATGATTCATATCACACACAATGAGCAAAAAGTATTTAGTCCCACCCCACTGATTGTGCAAGTTCTCCTACTTAGAAAGATGAGAGAGGGGCTGTAAAGTCAATCATGCTACAACTTCAACTATGAAGACAAAATGAAAAAAAAATCAATGAAAAGCACATTGTAGGATTTTAATGATTTAATGTGCTCAGGGTGGAAAATAAGTAATTTGGTCACCCAACAAACAGCCAGATTTCTTTTCTCTCACAGACCGTAACTTCTGCTGTCCTCCACTCGTTACCTGTATTAATTGCACCTGTTTGACCTCTTATCTGTATTAAAAGACATCCTGGCCACAGCCTCAAACAGTCAGACGCCAAACTCAACCCTGGCCAAGACCTTAAATTCTTTTAAAATAAAAAATACTTTTTGCCCCACGTAACAAGAGCACAACATTAAGATATAATATTTCTAAGCTGTGCTTACGTGTTTCTTACGTTTTTTAATATGGCGGTTATGAGAGACACAAGCCATGGAATAACCTCCCATAAGAAAATCATGTCTGTCTGGGATCAATGGATAACGTTGTCGTTGTTTATTAAGATCACACACTTAGGTGGTGGCTATAACGTGAGATAGTGGCACTGGTGTAACTATGGTTGTAGATCAGTGAATTATTGTAATATCACAGTTCTGGTTATCACCATTTATTATGATTAACAAGATAAAAAGGACTAAAAAATATTTGTTTTTATCAGCATTGTTTGAGGTAAACCGTTCCATTCTCTCTTTACCCCACTGCTAAAGATCATCATCAAGACTAGGGCTTCAGTCCTAACAGTAGAGGGGAAGAATTTCCCAAGAACTGGTTTATTATACCGAAAATCCCACAAATATATCGATTGGTAAAACCACGTTAATAAAAATTAATTTTATTTCCATTCAAATAAACGGGTCTGATTTATAAGGCAGGCTGTCACTAAGATCACTGTTCTACCAACCGAAAGAAATCAGAGTGATATCCCGTGTTAGAACCAAAGTACAGGATCAATGTTATGATTTAATAGTTAGCTGAAGCTCTTAATGTTAATCTTATCAGTCAGAAATGTTAAAGTAGTTTCGCTGGGTTAAGATCTGGACTTAAACAGATCATGACTGACGTGAACGACGTGCGGAAAATCAGAAAAAAGGAGGTAATGTAACCAACAAAACTCTCCAGTAACATTTCTGACTCATCCATAAAATCAAAACCAGTAGATTCAGTTTATTTTTAGTTGATGAACTAAAACTGATCTTCGGTCTCGTTCTCTTAGTTGAGCGGAATCCATTAGACTCCAGGACGTTTATTTACTCTACTGACCTCGTTTTTTAATTAAGGGTGATGAATCTCGGGCTCATTGGAACGATCTGGTTGCTCATTAGTAGCTTCATCTATAAATTTAAATCGAAATGTTTTTTTTCAATTACAGTAGAATAAATGTAATACCAGTGCTTAGAATTGTTTATTATAAAAGTGAAGCTTTCTTGGCTGGGCCTGAAAGCACTCAAACGAAGCTAGTAAATGAACACGATGTGCAGTTCTCTGTGGATCAGCAGGGGCTCTTGAATCATCTGCTCCATGTGAGAGAAGTGAACCTGCACCGTCCGTGAAGCCACACTTCTGCTTTCGTAAGACCAACAAACTGATCGGGGGTTCTCTGATTCCCATCCCCCCGCCCCACTGAGACCCCTTACAGTTGTCCACACTCTTAAACCATTCGGTTTTACTCTCGTCCTCTCACCGCCTGCTGAGAAAGCTGCAACTGATCCCCATCCAACAGCGCATGCACTGGGCAGGCTGAGCTCTGATTGGCTGATTCAGCTTGTTTTGCCCGTTTTGATTTCAGAGCCAGAGACTTTTATTTTTTTTTTTACAACACAAACTCACGGTAGCTTCGGTTGTTCCAAAATTGCGTGAAGAAGGAAGAGTCCCAAATATTCCACAACTGCAAGTCCTACCGTCTTTGAAATGTGTGGAAAAGTAAGTGAGAGAAAGAAAGAGATGAGAGTCAAACAAAAAAGGTAAAGTATGAAAAGAAAGAAATGAATGAAGACAAAAAAGCAGGAACACAAGACAATGAAAAGAAGAAAAAAATACAAAAGAATAAGACCACAAAAGAAATTGAAAAATAAGCAAATACAGATAGCAGAAGCATATTAATACCAAAAATCTAAAGAAAAATACAAAATACATGAAAGAAAGCACCCTCAAAGGAAACAACAAGAAATTTGTTGACAAAACAAAACAATCAAGATGTACAAATAAGTAGGCGAAAGGAGTAAAACAAACGAAAACAACAATATAAATTAAAAAAAAAAATACCACAAAAGAACAACCAAAAAAAGAATGCAAAGTACAGTCGTATGAAAAACGTTGGGCACCCCTGATAATTTACAGATTTTAGTTTATAAATCCTTGTTTGTTCAGATCAGGCAACTTGATTTAATATATCATATAGCAGAAATGAACATCAGTGATATTTTGAGAAGGGAAATGAAGTTATAGGATTGACAGAAAGTGTGCAGTATTATTCACACAAAAAATAGGCAGGTTGCATAAATTTGGCACCCCACATAAAAGACATCAATATTTAAGTAGATCCTCCTTTTGAGAAATAACAGCCGCTAAAACGCTTTCCTAAGCTTCCAGTCTGGTATTCTGGTTGAAGGTGCTTTGGACCATTTCTTCTTTAAAACATCTCCAGTTCGTCAGGTTTGATGGTTTCCGTCATGGACATCCCCCCATTTTCAGTATATTCTGTCTGGGACTGAGATGGCCATTCCAGAACGTTGTACTGGTTTTCTCTGCATGAATGGCTTAGTAGATTTTGAGCAGGGTTTGGGGTCGTTTGGCCTCGGTGCAACTGTGTCCCTGAATTCTTTAAACATTGTTCTCAAGAATCTGGAATATTAACTGGAATCCATGCGACCCTCAACTTTAACAAGATTCCTAGTACCTGCACTGGCCACACAGTTCACAGCAGGATGGAACCGCCACCAAATTTTTAACTGTGGGTAGCAAGTGTTTTGTCTTGGGATGCTGTGTTCTTTTTCCCGCTCCTTTGATGGTCCAATAACTCAATTTTAGTTTCATCAGTACACAGCCTTTAATTCCAAATGAAGCTGGATTGTCCAAATGTGCTGTAGCAACCTCAAGTGACTTTTTGTGGCGTGGTCCTCAAGAAAAGGCTTCTCTGCATTACTCTCCCATACACCTCTCCTTGTGCAAAGTGTGCTGTATAGTTTGAACGATGAACAGTGACACCATCTGCCAGGAAGATGATGTTTGTAGTTCTTTGGAGGTGGTCTGTGGCGTTTACTATGACTGTTCGCACCATTCCTTCGCCTCTGCCTCTCTGAGATGGTTCTTGGTCTGCCACTTCGGGAGTTTTCCTTAACTATACGTGCCTGTGGTGTTCCATTGGCCTCAACTATGTTCCTCACAGTGGAAACTGACATCGAATCTCTGAGAGAGCTTTTCCCTTTCCCGTGAACATGATGGTTGAACACCCTTTGTTTTCAGCCATTTGAGAGTTGTTTTGAGGCTCCCAATGTTTTCCACTCTTCAGAGAAGAGCAAAGAGGAGAAAAACTTCCAATTGGCCACCTTAACCCTTTCTCATAGTTGGGATTCCCTTGTGTATGTAATCAATGGGCATGAGCTGACAAAACAAATGTTGTGTTCAATATTATGGGAAAGGTATTCAAATGACAAGGGTGCCCAATGTAGCACCTTCTAATTTTTTGTTTTGAATAATTACTGCACACTTTCTGTAAAACCTATCAACTAAGTTTTCAACTTCTCAAATTCACGGTGTTCATCTGCTATATGATTATTTACCTGAAACTGCTGAGTCTGACAACCAATGATTTTATAAAGAAAAAATCATGAAAGTATCAGGGTGCCCAAACTTTTTCATACGACTGTAAAGAAAAATAATAAGAAAAGGGCAAATAAAAGATAAAAGCACGAAAGGATGCAGGCAACAAAAGAAACTGCAACACAAACAAAAGGGGGAGTTAAGGGATTGAAGAAAAAGGAAAGAACAGAAAAGTAGGAAGAGAAAGAATTAACAAAGAGAACAACAGCCCAAAGCAAGAAACAAAAAACATGAAATGAAAAAAAGACAAGAACAGAAGCATGGAAATGCAACACACAAAGTACACAATAGTAAGAAAACGGACTGCAAACAACCCAAAAATTATAAAAATCACAAGAAAAAAGGGAAGAATAGTACAAAGATGAAGAGATGCCAAGTGAAACAAAAAAAAAAAGAAGGCGGAAAAAGAAACAGATCAAGAAAGCCATAAACCAAGAATCCCGGATGGATTGTTGTTCGAATGTAACTAAAGCGGGTGAAATTTCTTTAAGCACTGCTGCCCTCTGGGCACCACGTTGACCTGCAGGGGTTCGCTGCTGCAGTTTCCTGAATCCTGCTGTTCCTAAGGTTGGATTAAAGCTACATGTGACCGCCATCTAGTGGTGAAGCAGCCACATTACCACTCAAACCCGAAACTCAAACATTAAACGAGTTTAATACTTAGACTCAGAACTTACTGGTTCATTTAATTCTCCATCAGCCGCTGCGACCAATAGGAGCGCTGCTCAAAAAATCTAATAAAAAGAAGAACAATGGCAGACCTAAAAAGAAAATTAGCCAAACAAAAGGGAAAAGAGAGTAGAAAGACAAAAAAAATACAATCAAAGTTTGCCAAATACAGCAAAACATAAAATAAGCAACAAAGAACATGCGCAAGAGAGAAAAAAAAAAAAAATAAGAAAATAAAAGAAGACAAAAAAAGAGAAAGCAAAACAAACAACAACACAAAAAACAAGGAAATTACAAAAAAAAAAGTGAAAACAATGAAATAAACAAATAAATGAAGAAAAGCAAAAATTAAAGCCAACAAATAAAAGAAACAAGGGGAAAATAAACTTTAATTAATCAACAATACAAATAAATAAAATGAGTTAATATATGAAAAAATAAAGTAATGAATGACAGAGATAAACAAAGAAGCAGCACAATAATGAATAAAACCAATAACAAAACTAATAGAAAGTGAAGCAGAGACACACAAAAGAAACCAGGATAGCAACACAAAGACAAAATTCAAAAAAACAAAAAAGATAATTTAAGAAAACAAAGAGAGAGAGAGAAAGGAAGAAGCAATAAAGCAAGTGACAAAAATAAAAGTTTTTACTCGTGAGTTTATCTTCATAATAAAAAATGTAACGTACATTCTCATGCCGGTATTGGAATCAACAAACACGTACAATAACAAAAACAAATCAATTAAAAAATAAAAAAAAACGACCAAAAATAGAACGAGTGAAGGAAAGGAAAACAAGGAACACGGACAAAAAAACAAAATTAAACAAAATAAATATAAAGAAGGAAAAAAAATAAGAAGAGAAGGCAGAAAAAATTAACATGGAATGAAACAAAAAGAAATGAAGCAAGAAAAAAAAACTAAAAAATGGTTACGAGCAAAATAAGTCAAACAAATAAAGAAAAAAAAAGACAAAAATAGAAACAACTAGAGCATGAACACCTAAAACAGAAAAGAAACAAGACAAACATCCAACACACAGAGAAAACAAAACAAGAAAATCAACACTAGTAAAATAAAATGTTATACTTCCGATGCTGTGATTAGAATCAGTGTTATGAAGTTTTAATATATTAAACTCTAAATCTCTAATAAATAATAAAAATCTTTTTTCCCCATAACCTGAATGCCGTCCTGATCCGGATGGGCCCCAGCTCCGATTACCAACATACCAGAGAAATAATACCCAGTACCCCGAGGCCACGCCTCCTCTGCTCAGCTCAGCTTCTGGTACACGAATCAGGTCCTGAGCTCCTATGGTAGCCCGTGAGTTTCCGTGGTACACCCGTGTACCAGCTTACAGTTACAACCCAGAGAAGCTCAGAGAAGCGCAGCTTCATCTCTCATCCGTCATAGCCGGACGGACCCTGAACGCACCTCCTCAACCACTTATTGGTCAGAGTCTTCATCTGGATCCGCCCCCGCATGAGATCCTTCAGATATAACCGACATGAAAAATAAAAAGGTCAACAATAACAGAACTTATAATCAAAAGAATAAAGGCTAACAGGGAGCTAAGGGCTAACGAAAGGCTACAGAGGCTAAGGGCTATGAGGTGCTAAGGACTGACAAATCCTAGAATGGGGCAACAAAAGCTAAGGGTTACAGGACTGAGCTCTAATAAGGCTAAAGGGTGCTAAAGCTATGTAAGGCCTAAGAGCTAAGAGAGGATTATGACAAACCCCCAAAAAAAAAGAACCACGATTGGGTTACAAAAGCTAACAATGGGCTGCTACAAAAAGCTAAGCACTAACAAAGTACTGATAGAAACAAGTTGCTAAGACCTACAACATATGGGCTACACAAGTTACAGACCAACAGGAGGCTAAGCGCTTATGATGGTGCTAATATGGGCTACAAAAGTCAAGTTCTGAAAAGAATGACAACCTAACAAAGAGCTAACACATGCTTAACAAGAGTCTAAGGGCTAATGAAGAAGCTAATGCTACCAAGCGGCTACTCCTAACCATGAGGCTAAGGGCTAATGAGTGTTTAAGGTGGGAAGTATTCAGTTGTATTATGGGTAATGTAAATTGAGCTATAGAGGGAATCTGACTCTATACTGAGAATTCAAACAGCATTAACAAAATGGCCGACACCTTAAACGTTGTCACTATGTAGGGAACATGGAGGAATTGGGACAGAGCCTTAGTGTAATTTATCTGTAGACAGTGACCAGAAAGCCTGATGGGCTGCAGCTGCACAACCTCAGCTCCTCTGCCACCAGAACCTTCTGTACTCTACAGTCCTGGGACCGGGCCATTAGGTACGGGCAGAGGGGCGTCTCTCGGGCATTAGGTACGGGCAGAGGGGCGTCTCTCGGGCATTAGGTTACGGGCAAGGAGCGTCTCCTCTCACCTCCTAGTGAGTCGGCGGGTGAAGAAGGTATTGAGTATTTGGCGTCGATCCACAGGAAGCCTTTGAGATCCTGCCTCTGTACGATCTGAGCTTCATCCTCTTCCTCAGTCAGCTCCGAGAGATGCTCCTACTCCACCGTGTTCCCCTGAACACAGAGAGGGACACACATCAAAGGATGGCAAAGAAACTTATTCTACAGGCGATCTTAGTGATAAACACGAAAAGAGAA
Organism: Ancistrus triradiatus; assembly: GCA_025084515.1. Taxonomy (NCBI): domain Eukaryota; kingdom Metazoa; phylum Chordata; class Actinopteri; order Siluriformes; family Loricariidae; genus Ancistrus; species Ancistrus triradiatus. Next base: position 170,736 of record JAJAGP010000976.1, read on the forward strand.
GGGCTTAAGATAAGAAGATCTACAACAAGAACAAGGACTATAATGAAACAAAATAACTCAGGCAAAAATAAATAAATAAATTAACAAATAAATTAAGAAAACGAAAGAAACAATTACAACAAAGAAGAAAGAGTGATCAAAATGCAGACAAGGAAGAACCATAAAAATTAAATAAGAGAAAACCACCGCAACACACAGCATAAAAACTAAAAGATCCTGATGCTGTGATTAGAATCAGTGACATGAAGTATTAATAAAAACCTACGTAATAACATAAGAGAAATAGAAAGGAGAAGACAATGATTGATTAAAAAAAGGAAATTTTTTTTTTTTAAAATTAAGAAATCAAAATTAAACAAAGTAAAAGGAAGCAAAATAAAATAAGCAAGAGACCAATGAAAGAAAGAATAAGAGGAAGGGTAAAATTAAAACAGGGAAAGAAAGTGAGGAAAAAAAAAAGAGGAAAAGGAAGCAACATGGGACAAAAAACAGTAATTTATCAAAAAAAAGTATTAAGCTAGAAACAGAAACGTTACAGGCCAAAACAATGCCATTCCAGCACAAAGATTAACTAAAATGAAGCAAAGCATGATAAAAGTAAAGAAGAAAGAGCGTACAACCTGCAACAACAAAAGCAAAATAAAAATACTTAACCTTCATCCTGATGCTATGATTAAAATCAGTGACATGACGAAGAAATAAAAAGTAAGGAAGAGAACGAAAGCAAAAGACAGGATTAGGAAAAAAAGGAAATAAAAAGTTAAAGAAAATCAATAATTAAACAAAGCAAAAGAGCAAAAAATCCAATTAAGCATAATTATAATTCCCCTTATTTTATATTATGCTTAATTTTGATTTTTGCTCTTTTTGCTTTGTTAATTATGATTTTTCTCAACTGTTTTATTTCCTTTAAATACATAAAAAAATAAAATAAAATAAAAAACTAACAAATTTGTGAAACAAATCCGAAGTAAAACAACAACAATGAAAAAAACAAAAGAAGAAAGGTAAAATAAAAAAAGACTAAAACGAAAACAAAGTGAAAAAGAGAAGGAAAAAAAAACCTAAAATGATAAGAAAGAAACGATAACGAAAACATGGAGGCTGTAGGTGAGACCCTCCTGACCATTTTCTCCGTTTGCTCATGGTGAACGTCCTTCTTGTTCCTGCGATGTGATTGGCTGGTCCTCGTGTCCATACCTCGTATAAGGGCATGGTGGCCGCCCCCTAGAGCATGATGGTGAGAAGCACGATGACGATGGTGGTGGTGCCCGATCAGCTGCGCTTCCCTCGATGGCTCCAAAGCAGGTGGAGGCTCAGAGCGTACGGGATCGCCCCCGCAGCCTGGAGTGACACAGAGAGACTCTCTCATGGGTTTGGCTCTTCCACAGAGTCCGTTTATCATCGGCGTCCCTGCCCTCCTAAAATAATCCCAAGCCCTTCCTTACCGCTGAACCACATGATGAACATCATTTCGGGCGTGATCTTTGATCCCGGAAGAAGTTGGATCAGAGGACAGAGGGAAGATGTGTTTTTTTCCGGCTCGACCCAGCATCACCAGACCTCAGGGAAACACAAAAATGGCCACTGTTTTCAACTCCTGGTCCTCACACGCCATGTAATTCGAAAATTTGGAATAAAAATCTAACCGTTGGGGATTTTTTAAACGAAGGCCTTATTTATTCGTCTGCTATTAAACCACCTTGCAAATTTCATTTCACTAGGACTGTCTAGCTACATGAAAATTGATAATAATCTTAATAATAATCTTGCCCTATTGTTGGTCACAGATTTATCACCTGCCGTGGGTCTAATGTTTAGGAAGAAAACCAAAATGTAAAAAATCTCGGTAAAAATATAATGTTCAAATACAGCCTTAATTGCATTAATTTAATGACCCTCTGATAAAATGACTTACTATGCACAGACGACGAGGAAAGCTCTAACTTGTGAGGAAACTGGAAGATGGAGAGACCCATAAAAGCAACCCAGGTTTCTTGTGGAACAAGACGACAAAGGTTGATTCTAACACACAGTGACAACGTCTCCGGCTAAACAAGATATTTAACAAGAAAAGCGGTAACCAGGACAGAGAGAGAGGGCATTAGACCCACTTCGGGTGTCTCTGTTAATGCTCGAGATTCAAAAATTTGCAAAAACACATTGAGGACTCGAATGGCTGTGATACACAAACCTGATCTTTATCCGGCCAGTTTTGATCTCTTTTTTTTAGTACATATAAAAAAATATCTCATAACTCGAGACGCAGACAAAATAAAATGAATTTGTTATTAATTCTGCCATGTAGATCACTAATCACTGTACACACTTAATTCTGTATACTCACAGGATTTTAGCTTATGGACACAGAGCAACGCTCTAAGCTTTATAAATCTATTCACTTCATGTAAATGTACTTCTTTGTGATCTACATGGTTGAAAACTGATTGCCCTTAGCAGCAACAACTGCACCAAGCGTTTGCCAAACTGGCAGGGAGTCTTTTAACAGCGTTATGGGAGGAATGTGGCCACCATCTTGCAGAATTGTTTGTAACTCAGGCCACACTGAGGTTTTCCAGCATGAACGGCCTTTTTAATCTCATGCCACAGCATCTCAAGAGGATTCCAGGTCAGGACTTTGACATAGGGCCACTCAACAAAGTCTTCATTTTGTTTTTCTTCAGCCATTCAGAGCTGACTTGCTGCTGTGTTTTGGATCATGGTCCTGCTGCATAACCCAAGTTCGTTTCCACTTTAGTCAAGAACAGATGGCCGGACATTCTCCTTCAGGATTTTTTGGCAGCAGAATCCTATTCCATTTAATCACAGCAAGTCCTTCCAGTCCCTGAAGCAGCAAACAGCCCAGACCATCAACATCCCACCCCCCATATGTTTACTGCTGCTATAATGTTCTTGTTTCTGAAATGCTGTGTTACTTTACACCCGATGTAATGGGCACACACTTTCCAAAGAGTTTCAAACTTTTGTCTCATCATCCACAGAATGTTTTCCCAAATTCTTGGGGGATCATCAGGATGTGTTCTGGAAACACTGAGACGAGCTTTAAATGTTTTTTTTGCTCAGCATTGGTTTTCGTCGTGGTACTCTGCCATGCAGCATTTTTGCCAGCCTCTTTCTTTATGGTGGAGGCATGAACACTGACCTTAACTGAGGCAAGTGAGGCCTGCAGTTCTTTGGATTTGTTGTGGGGTCTTTTGTGACCTCTTGGATGAGTCGTCGCTGCACTCTTGGGGCAATTTTGGTCGGCCGGCCACTCCTGGGAAGGTTCACCACTGTTCCATGTCTTCTTCATTTGTGAATAATGGCTCTCACTGTGGTTCGCTGGAGTCCCAAAGCTTTAGAAATGGCTTTATAACCCTTTCCAGACTGATAGATCTCAGTTACTTTCTTTCTCAATTGTTCCTGAATTTCTTTGGATCTCAGCATGTGTAGCTTTTAAGGATCTTTTGGTGTCCTTCACTTTGTCAGGCAGATCCTGTTTCAGTGATGTCCTGATTGGGAACAGGTGTGGCCATAATCAGGCCTGGGTGTGGCTAGAGACAGTGAACTCAGGTGTGATAAACCATAGTTATGTTTTAACAAGGGCAGACAATCACTTTTTCACACAGGGTCATGTAGGTTTGGATTTTTTTCTCTCTTAATAACAAACACCTTCATTTAAAAACTGCATTTTGTGTTTACTTGTGTTGTCTTTGACTAATAATTAAATTGGTTTGCTTTTTCGAAAAACACTTAAGTGTGATGAACATGCAAAAAAAACAGCAAATCAGGAAGGGGGCAAACACTTTTCACACCACTGTATGTAGAAATATAAATGTTTACTCTGTATATTCTGACCATAGTTCTATATTATATTCCTCATATATTCTGTAGAAAAGATCCACACTTAAGTCCTCACATTTATTACATTTTTATTCTGGCATCTATCTATCTATCTAAAGTCTGAGATGCAGCACTCTGTAAAGCTCAGCCTGACAGGATTACAGAATACATTGTTATTCAAATCAATGTTCTGGATGGATTAGTTTTGTGTCTGAGCTGATTCTGACCAGGCAGATCATTTAGTGCTGCTCTTACCCTTTGGTGACTCCCATCCTCAAATCTCAAATAAAAACCTGCCTTTACTCTAAACACTTTCACTCCCTCTAATATATTCTAATATATTTCTTTCTCTTTTTCCCCATCCTTGTAAACACAGTTGCTGAAATCTAAAAATGTCAGCTTTATTTCTGTAGCACTGGAGCATTGTCTCAAAGCAGCTTTATGATTTTATTATCTTCTAAATCATAAGGCTAATCCCAAACTGAGCAAACTTGGGGCGACAGGGGCAAGGAAAATCCCTAAACATTATAAGGAAGAAACCTTGGGAGTACCAAGCCTCAAAAAGGCTCCTGACCTCATTGGCTTAGATGTTATACGTAAAAATTAAACGAAGTTATCTAATTCATACATTCATAGGTATAGATCAAATAAAAAAAATGAAATAAGTATGAACCAAGAGAACACAGAAATGATTATTTTAAAAAACAAAACAATCATTACTGAAAGATATATGACAAGGTTAAAAATACTGATTATTCTGTGGACTTGAACCCAAACCCTCACAAACTGCCATTTAAAAGGTGCTGGCTCTTACCACTAAGCCACTGGGGCTTTTTGGACATCTGACTATGTATAAAATACACTTTTAATATATATTATTTAAAGTCTTACATACAAATCACATTTTTTCTGTAGTTAGGAAAAAATGGCTGGATTTCTAACAAAAAATTACTTTAAAAATTCTAAATGGTCCATTATAGTGCCTTTCCTGTACAGATTGAACCTGCAGTGCATGTGCAAGTACACCTGACAGTCATTTCAACACGTGACCTTATTTCAACAGTTCAATCGTACCATTTGTTTTCCATGCTATGTACAATCTGGCCACTTGATGGCGGTGCAGATCGCTGCAGGATTAAGCCGCGGTCACACGGCCGTTAGTTGCCTGCAGCGCTTTGCAGCTTTACCGTGTTCCGTCCTTTAACTCTGTTAAACCCGAAACCCAATTGTAACCCCGTTTGGAACGAATCCAGACTCACCCCCAGCCCAAGCCCCAAATCTACCCCCGATCTAAGGGTTTGAGTTACCACACATGAAGGCGACTGTACGGAGGGTCTGCTGCATGAGGATCTGAGTGACCGGGGACAGGTTATGGTGGGTGTAGTGTGACATCACGATCCCGGAGAACAGGATGGCCATGATACCTGCAGACAGACGGACGGTTATAGATTGTTTTTTCTCCAGTTCAGTGACATCTATGTACATTCCACAGTTCAAAAAGTCCCTTCTCAACCACACCCAAATTCCCTGCTGAAAATTCTCACATTCCAAAGAGGAGAGCGAGTCACCCTCTCACTCTCTCTCTCACACACACACACACACACACACACACACACACACACAAGTTCCACATCTTCAGCACCACATTTATGCAGACACTACACAGTCCGTGCAGAACACCGGGTAACACCTTCAGACCTAAGTGAGAGAGACTGAAAGGGACAGAGAGACGAAATGAGAGAGAGAGACAATATGAAACAAAGTGAGAAAGAGACAACCAGAGACAATAGAGGGAGATGGACAGTGTGAGCAAGAGAGAGAGACAAAGTGAGAGAATGGGGAGACTTTAACATTTCTTCATGTCTTTACAGATAGTTGCCGTGTCGATCCATCACAGGGACCTGGATTCAATTCCCAACAGTGCCTTCCTTTAACTGTGAGTTCAGGGCCAAAAGTATTGGGACACAAACCCATATGTGGCCAAAAGTATTGGGACACTCCCACATGTGGACTAAAATACTGGGACACTCCCACATGTGGACTAAAATACTGGGACACAGTCCCACATGTGGCCAGAAATATTGGGACACAGTCCCACATGTGGCCAAAAATATTGGGACACTCCCACATGTGGACTAAAATACTGGGACACAGTCCCACATGTGGACCAAAGTATTTAAGACACAAACCCACGTGTGGCCAAAAGTATTGGGATCAAACCCACATGTGGCCAAAAGTATTAGGACACAATCCTGCACTGGAAAAACAGATCTAGTTTATTAGAGCTGTTAAGACCTCGGCCATTAAGCGTGAGTAACCCTGTACAGCAGCTCCAGTTTCTGATGCTCATTTGATGACGAGTTTTGTTTGTATTTAGTACCGTATGACGTCATGGATCAGATCAGGGTGATGTAATGGAATATTTTTATTTACGTATTCATACATTCTTCATTCTTAATCTAATCTAATCTACACAGAGCTCCAGGAGCTGGAACACTGCAGCTGACTCATAAGCAGAGCTCCCTCTCTGAATCACCATTGATCGGGTTACAGGTTCCAGGAAGGCACACTCAGGTGATGTGGCTCCACTCTTGATCTGCTAGCCGTTACTCACCGGACAGTTTGATCCCTTCGGCCAGGCCGTACGGCAGGTAAGCAAAGATGATCATCATCCCGAACTCCAGAGACGGAGTCTTCCTCAGGTCGAAGTGCTTCAGGCACTAAACACGAGCGGTTAAGGTCCTCACGTCGTCACACGGTGTTTAGATTCTTTACACAGTGTTTTATATTAAACAATAACAATAAATAAAGCACAATATGAAAACATTTAGTTCAGTACTCTATCGTACAATACACTCATTCTTATCTCTGGATCTTTTAGCACAAATTTTCTGCCTTTCAAGACTGCGATTCTCTTTTCTGTCAGCAGGTGTCGCCAGGGTTCGCTCGTACTAATTTTCTGTCATTCAGATGTGAATTCAATGTACAGCAAGTCCCCTGGGTGCGAGCCTTCGACTAACGAACTTTCAGACAAGAAAGAGAAGAAAATGAGAGATGAGGAAAAATACAAAGAAGAGAAGCAAAAGCAAAATGAACAGAGAAGGAAAAACAAAAGAAAAGGGAGAGGAAAAGAGAGAAGAATCAGAGAAAAGAAATAAAGAGAAGAGAAGCAAAAGTGAGGCAAGATTACAGGAAGTAAAAAAAAATTTTTTAAAGAAAGGAAAAAGTCAAAATATATTGCCAGGGGACAACAGGAGTGACGAGAGAGAAAAAATGAGGTGAAATGGATTAGAAGAGAATGGACAAGAGAGGAAAAGAACAAAAAAAAACGAACAGAGAAAGAAAATGTGGGCAAAGAGAGATGAATTAAGATAAAACATAAATTAAAAAAGAGACAGAGAGAAGAATAGAGAAGGAGAAAACAAAGGAAAAGAGACAAGGAAAGATAAGAAAGAAGAAAAATAAAAGGCGAGGCAACAAAATGAGAGGAAGAAAAAAGGAAACAGTAAAAAATAAAAATACACATCTGTAGTTGTGAGGGCAAAACAGGAGTGAAGAAAAGAGATGAATAGAGGAGGGAAAAAAAGGCGATAGAGATAAAGAAGAATGGAGGAAAGAAGAATAGTGAAGAAAACTGTTAAAGACAAAGAAAGGGTGGGGAGAAAAGGAATAGAAGAAAATAAACAAGAAAGTGAAGAAATAAAGAGAAGAAAAGTTAGGGAGACGAACAAAAATATGAACAAAGAATAGAAGCAAAAGCAAAATGAAAAGGAAAAATAAGACAGAATTCGAAGCAACGCTGATGGGATGGACGTTTTACCTGAAACTGACTTTGAACCTTGCAGGTTTTCTTTGCTTGTGTTTTTAACCTTACATAAAAAACATTAAAATGCTACAACACACAGTAAGAGTCTGGTTTTTATTATGTTAAAAATGTGTTCATCAGAATCAAATCAATAAAATAAAATAAACCAACACTGAGCCCCAGCTGTGAGCAGATAAAAACAGGGTTAGAGGTTCACCTCACACACGGGAGGATACGAGGGCGGAGATGAGGCCAGTCAGCGTCCCGAGAGCCGCTGAGCCGAAAAACATTTTGAGGAAGTACCCCAGAGCCTGGACAAACGTCTGCCATCCCGACACGGAGGAAGCGTCCGAGCCCACGAAGCCCTCTGCTGTGCTGAAGGTAAAGAGGAACACGCTGAGCTTAATCAAGATCAACGACAAGGTCACCAGAGCGGCACGGTGGCACCGCTGCCATCTCACAGCGCCAGAGATCCCCGGTTCCACGCTCAGCCCCAACTCTGCCTGTGTGTTTGGAGTTTGCATGTTCTCCCTGCTTTATCTTCACTAAGAAAGAAGAAAACGTTGCTACCTGTAAAATGATCATTTTAGAAACATCTGACAATGTAATGTGAAGAGAGCAGAGAGGCCTGCCAGGGTTAGATTTGTTTAGATTTTTGACTAAGAAAACAAAAATGAAAACAAAGATGAATTAACAGATCAGGTAGGAAAGATAACAAGAAAGGGAAAAAGTAAATATCTGTATAGGTACGAGGAGTAAACAAGAATGAAAAAAGAGAAAAGATCAAGGGGGGGGGGGGTGAGGGAAAGATAAGTGAGAAGAACAAATGAAAAACAAATGAAAAAAAGAAAGGTAAAGGTAAAAGACAACAATTTGTGACGGGAAAAGCAAAAATGACAAAAAGCAAAATGAAAAGGAAGAATAATATAAAACACAAGGCTAGACAAGAGGAAGGAAAAATATTTATTAAAAAAAAGAAAGGAAAAAGGAAAACAGGCAAGGAAAAGAAGAAAGATGGATTAAAAAATAGCTAAGAAAATGATTAAAGACAAAGAAAAGATGAGGGGACATGGAATAGAAGAGAATAAACAAGAAGGAGAAGAAAAGAAAGAAATGAGGCTGGAAAATATAATAGAGAAAAGAAATGAGAGATGGGATAAAAAAGAAAGGAGAATAGAAGCAAAATCAAAATGAAAAGGAAAGTAAGGAATGGTGAAGCAAGAAACGGGGATTTAAAAAAGAAAAAAAGGTCAAATATATAGAAACATTTTGAGGAAGGTGAGGAAAGATGAGAGAGAAGAACTTTGGCTGAAAAAAGAATAGAGAGGCAAAAAGGAAAAAAGAGGAGAATATGAGGGAATTAAGAGGTTCTAATATTGTGTCCGATGTTAAGAGTCTGTCTCTCCTGGCAGATAAAAGGAAACAAAGAAAAGAGAAGAACTAAGAAGAAGATTAAAATACAAAAGAAAGTGCTGTAGAACAGACAAGAAAAAGAGAAAAGATAAGACGATGTGAACACAAATAAACAGGTGAAAGAGAAAAGAGAAGAGAGAAGAATAAAGAAAAAAAAAAAAAAAAACAGAGAATGGAAATGACAGAGCAGAAGAGAGAAAAAAAACAACTGAGAAAAGACAGGAAGAAAAAACAGAAGAAAGGAACAGGAGAAATATAAAAGACAAAACAAGAAAATAAGTGATTATGCAAAGACAAAAAAGAAGAGATGAAATAAAATGAAACTGAATGAGAGAAGAAACTTAAAACAAAAAGAAAAGAGTTGAATAAATAAGAATAAAAAAGTAAAAAACAGAACATTTAGTCAGATTGTCAGAAATGAGAGGAGAGAAGAGTCCCTTATCACTTCTCTCATCTCCTGTATTACTCCATTTTTTATTTTTCTTAGTCTTTTAACTTATTCTTGTTTTTCAGGAGAAGACGGAATCTGAAAAGGTTCTTTATTACAGTGACATCACTCTGCTGTTCTTCACTATGAGTGACCTCACTGTGCTCCCGTTCCTCCTGATGACCTCACTCTGCTGTAACCCGACTCGGTGTTTATCGTCACCGCTGGTCACTCGGCCGCTGCTCTGTTATTTATTCTGACTGGAGGCTTCCAAGCGTTCCTGCTGATCTCAGACCCTCACACGTACCTCCTCTCACCTCTATTATTACACACCTCCGCTTCCTCGTTAATTATTCATTAGCCACAATTACTGATCCATTATTTACTCTCAGGCTGCAGATACGCCTTCAGCCCAACGGCCCGATTCAGCAGCGTGGGCTTCAGTCCCTGCATTACATCGGAGACGTTATACTCAGTGTCATCAACATAACCATTAGTGTTTCGTTTGGACTGTCTGTAGAGAGACAGAGCTCACACTAGGAGCCAGAGCATGACCGTCCCCCTCCACTGAAACTGCTCTTAGGCAGCAGAGAGACAGAGGGAGAGAGACAGTGAGAAAAAGTGAGAGAGAAACAAAGCGAGTGAGACAGAGAGACAAGGCGAGAGAAAGACAAAGAAAAACAAAGTGAGAGAGAGACAAAGCGAGAGAGAGCAAGACACACACACACAAAGACAGTGAGAGACAAAGTGACAGAGTGACAAAGCAAGACAAAAAAAAGAGAGATAAAGTGAGACAATGAGAGATACAAGATGCGAGAGAGAGAGAGAGAGAGAGACAAAGTGATAGAACAAGAGATGAAGTGAGAGAAAGAGACACAGATACAAAAAGACAAAGCGAGAGGGAGACAAAGTGAGAAAGACAGAGCGCGAGAGCAAGAGAGAGAAAAAGAACACTACGCTAACACTGGGTAGGGCCTCCCTGTTGTAGCCCGTCCGCCTGAGGATTGGACAGGTTGTGCGTTTTATCAGGTCTATCAGGCGTCCCTATAAGGTGAGGACCAGTGATGAGGTCATACTTGGTGAGCACGATGGACACGGCGTCGTTGAGGATGCTCTCCCCAAACACCAGCATGTTCAGCACAGGGTCCACGTTCAGAGCGTTGAAGATGGCGATGGTGGCCACGGGATCCACGGCGGAGATCAGAGAGCCGAACGCAAAACTACAAAACAGAGAGAGGGGATAAACAACAGGTCACGTGATTGGCTGATTAGACGATGAGAGTCATAACTTGTGTTTTGTGGTGAGCACGATGGACACGGCGTCGTTGAGGATGCTCTCCCCAAACACCAGCATGTTCAGCACAGGGTCCACGTTCAGAGCGTTGAAGATGGCGATGGTGGCCACGGGATCCACGGCGGAGATCAGAGAGCCGAACGCAAAACTACAAAACAGAGAGAGGGGATAAACAACAGGTCACGTGATTGGCTGATTAGACGATGGAGTTGCTCCAAGAAAGAACAGAGCTACATACAAAACTATACAGTCAGAGACATCAGATATTTTGCTTAACAGCAAAAAGAAAAAACTAAAAAAAATTAATCTGTAAGTATATAATAAATATCAGATATAATATCAAATAAAATTCTAATATAACTGGAAAAAATCCATACATCGGCAAATAACATATCAACCGCCGAAATATCGTGCATCACTCCTGCCTACCCGTCCAAAGTTCTTAAAGGAACACATATAAATATTATTAATATTAAATCCTTCACCTGTCCGTCATGGTCATCTTGTAAATAACGTCCACCTGTAAAGAAGAGACAAAAACGTTTCCGTAGTAAAGTTCCTCCTGGACGATTGCACCTCGGGTAAGAGGAAGTACCAGCCGCCATCCATTCTAATGTACCGAAATTCACAACCACAATTTAAGTAGAGAACAAATAAGCAGAGAAAGTCGTCCCCCAAACACGAGAAACTTACAGTGGTGATGCTTGAAGTTGTGAACCCTTTCTTATACATCCTATAGATTTCATAATTTCTATATTCTGCATAAATATGAAGCTAAAACATAATCAATTTTCACACAAGTCCTAAAAGGAGATAAACAGAACCCAGTTACACAAATGATCCAAAAATATTCTACTTGGTCATTTAATTTATTGGGAAAATGATCCCAATATACCATATAGTGAGTGGCCAAAGTATGTGAAGCCTTTGCTTTTCGATATTGGTGGAACCCCCTGGTGCAGCAATAACTGCAGCTAGAAGTCTTTTTCCCCCCAGTAGCTGTGATCAGTCATGCAAACCCGGCTTGGAGACTTTAGCCCATTCCTCCTAAGACAGCTTCAGCATCTGAGGATGTTGGGGGGTTTCCTCACATTAGCTGCTCGCCTTCAGGTCCTTCCACAACATTTCCATTGGATTAAGGTAGGACTTGGCTTGGCCTTCCAAAACAGAGCTTTAGTCTTCTGTAACCATTCTTGTAGAATATATTATATTATGGAATATTGGCATCATTTTCTCAATAACTAAATGACCAAGTTCAATATTTTTGTTCTCATTTGATTTTAACTGCGGTTATCTTATCTGCTTTTAGGACTCTTGTGTGAAAATCTGATGATGTGTGTGTATTATATATATACACAGCACCCCCCCCCCCCCCCCCACACAAAGAGGTTCTTAAGTTTGTGAACCCTTTAATAATAGTGCAGAATTGTATGATTGGTTGTGGCTGGAACAGCCCTGATATAGTAACTCAAAAGGAAATGTTCCTGCAACCGGGACTTTTATTTTTCTTAGCCAATAACAGCCACACAGATTTTCAGGCTGTTTATTTCCTTAAAAAAGAGTTTGCTTGCATGTGATCATCACAATATCAAATGGATTGAGCAATATTTCTGTTCTCTCACAAAACATAAGCCTTATACTGATCGTTATCCAGGTTTTGAAAAACGCGGCATCGAGTGAAGAGCAGCGAGGAGAAGAGACGCTGAGGAACCCGTAATGGACGCGGTGTTAAATGAGTCTGGTCAACAAAAAAAACGAGATTTAGAACAGGTTTTTACTTCTTTACCGGCCACGTCCTTTATGCAGAAATCCTGATTTTCCACTCGGCGGAAGCAGAACCTGGTCAAACAATCAGTCCTAACGTCACTCTGGAGGAAACGATCGGCTCGTTTTTCCATGCAGGTTGGATTTTTTTAACAAATTTAAATACAAGCATAATAGATGGGTCACATCTCTATATTACATCCACGTCTGTAATTATAAAGTCTGCTGTCGATGTCAGATCATTAGAGTGCATCCTGGATCAGCTCCACAAAACTGACCCACAAGCTGAATAATTTAACCACAAAGCTGCTTTAAGGCAATTTGGCATCCTACAGACCCATTAGGCCCGTCATTATTTTACTTATTTATTCATCGGGGGAAGAAAGCCTCATAAAAACAGCTCACTTTACAACGCTCTCTCTACAGAGTTACAGCATTAATTACTAACAAAACACATTCTTTTATTCATTATTCCTTTACTTATTCATTACAGAAAGTACAACACCAAATCGGAATAGGCTTAAGTTGACTTTGACTTCATTGCAGACCATATGAACCTCAGATATTTTGTTTTTTTCTGTTAATCATCCATTGCAAAAATTTAGGTCTAGTAATGAGGTCAAAAAACCTCATTTACCTCATCACTAGCCCTCTACTGGAATGTGTTACCGGCCTGAACTGAGGGAAACACTCTCATACCTGTTCATATTATTACTGTTCGTTTGTAAACCTTTACAACAGCTGTACGTACGAAAGATGAACGTAAGCCTTAGGTGTAATGTTACCTGGCCGAGGAAGTAAATTCCACCCCCGACGATAAAGGCCGATATCACCGTCCCGATAACAGCGAATAACGTGATGGAGCCGATGTTCTGGAAGAAGTTTCCCTGCAGGTGAAAATAAAGCCTGGTTTAATTATTAAGTGCAGTCGAGATATGGGGACGTTATGACGAGCACAAGCACCGAGATATCATGGTTCGATCTTAATGATATTATATATAGTATTTACTACTTATTATCGACATCCTCGTGCCCGTGTGACGTGTGCTGATGTCCTGTAATGACCCGTTTACTTCTTTCATATTAGCTTCATTTTAAACTGCCATTATTAGTCTATCGTTTACTGCTGACCTTTGTTTCTCGTCTAAACGCATCCTTTCTTACCGGAGTGAAAACAGACACTGCGCTGAGTTTTATATTACAAAACTGTAACAAAATCATTTAAAAATATATATGACCCCATTACGGACGGACAGCTGACCTTATGGAGAGAGTATCCCGATTCAAAGATGATGGGAGGAAGCAGGAGCAGGAAGAACATATTGGGTCTGAACATCTCTTCATCCTGAGAGAGCGAGAGAGAGAGCGAGAGAGAGAGCGAGAGAGAGAGAGAGAGAGAGAGAGAGAGAGAGAGAGAGATAGAGAGAATTAAAGCCATCTAGTTTTAATTTTTAAAAACAAGCATTAAAGGGATTTTTCTCAGCATAATAAAAATGTGCTTTTGCTGCTCAAAGAAAAATGCTAATGAAATTCCTTGTGTATGTGGACGCTACAGATAAAGGTGATTTTAGGTTTTAGATCTGCAGGGATCTGGCCAACTCATGGAGACCCTTCATATTACTGTCGAGCATTTATTTCTAAATGGATTTGCTGTTTCTATTTACTGAGTTCTACAGAAATGACTGCACTCCAAAGTGTAAAAGATAAAAGAAATCAAACTCAAACACTGAAATACAGAAATACAGTCCTGTAGATAAAATAAGGAAATCTGAAATGTTTTCATTTGATCTTAAGATCCTGTTACAGTTTATTTCACAGACGATCCTGGAATTTTTTTAGTGACTGATTATTTTTAGCTGTGTTTTCTAAAGACTGAATAATAATCTCTAAAGAAATGGGGCTTCAGTTTTGTAAATAGTGACCATGTAAGATCTCCAGCCTTTAGAAAATCAGCGTCTGGAACTAAAAACTCTTTAGATGCTTTAGACGGGAGAGGATGTCAGACTTTAGATATTCAAACTTAAGTCTTTTTTCATGAAATCTCCAAAGCCCAGGTTCTTAACGACTGAATGCAGATACAAATCCCTGAGAATAAAAAGGGAGACAGAGTTTGTAATTCTCTTTGTTCTTTCTGAGTTGAGCTTTAACATAATATGTGTTATATATGTGATATGAGACACCACACACTGTCCGGTCCTTCAGTTAGGCTGATGATGCATTAGTACGTCAACATTATGTTATCAATGAACATTTAAATAATCGATATCGACCCCATCCGCATCGTGATTCAACTAAGAAACGATTTTCCTCCAAAAAAGCACCAATTCAGGTGGTTCAGAGAGACGACTTCTGAATATGTTAGATCTGAGATATCCTCTGCCAAAGTACCGGCTAATTATGGGGAGACAAAATCCCAGAAAATATTGGGGCATCATTTTTATTTTTGTCAATATCACCCCCAATGAGGAACCTGCACCTTCATGTTGGGAGGGCAATTCGCATGGAGAGAGCCATCTGTGCATTTACGTATGCGCACACACACACACACACACACACACAGCCCTTAGCTATGCTCTATAAAGCACACACTTCACACACACTGTGTGTCTCTGTGTGTGTGTGTGTGTGTGTGTGCCAGAAGATCTTCTTGAGGAAATTGAGCTCAGTCCTTCCTTATCTTTCTGACTGGCACTGCATGCCTTCTGGGAAGAAGTGCCCTTAATTATTCTCTCTCTCACTTCCCCTCTCACTCACTCACTCACACACACACACACACACACACACACACACACACACACACACACACACACACACACACACACACACACACACACCCCGTTTGAGTATTAGGCAAGAAGACACTACCATGGCCTAAAAATGGCACGTGGCACTATGTGGTTTGCTCATGATACTGCTGGGAAAAAGTTTGTAAACCCTTCAAACTGGACCGGATTTACGCCTCATGCTTTGCCACACTTTCCATGCCACAACTCTGATTAATCATTCGCAGGGCACTCTGGGAAAGGTCCGTGAACCTCTGGCCTAGACTGTATTAACACGAGTTTAAAAAGCTATGAGCGGAAATCTTTGTAATGGAGAGAGTTATTTACTCCTTGAGGCTTCAATAAATTAAATCTGACCAAATATGGGGAAAGTGGAAAAAGTATACTGCCCTAAAGTGCCCTTCTGCCCTTCTCTATGTAATCTGTTCTTGTATTTCACATTGCATCATTTGTATTTTCTTCTGACAACGCCCCACATTCTTCTGTCCACGCTGAAAAGGTGAATCACAATGTAATGGTGCTTAAATAAAACAATCGTACACTGCAATAACACTGGGTGATTCAGAATAAAGAAGAAACCAAGCACACAGTGTGTGACCTCCAGCTTGTAACAGTTACCTTGGTGTGGTAAGAGTGTGTGTTAATACAGGGATTTCACAGATCACCTCACACACCCCCAAACACACCCATGCACGACTATGGCCTGCTGGTAATGCTGTACGAGAAACGGGAGCAGGTCCAAGCACGATGAAAGCGATTTCCTGTAATCGGCTAAATTGACAGGAAATGAACGGCCTGCGGTGAGAGCGCCTGAACTGCTACTGCAGCGACGGGGGAAGAGCATTTGCAGGAAAGCATGACTGAATTCCTGCATTTTTTTTTTATTTCACATTAATTTTTTTATTTTTCATTTTCCCAGTCAGGGTCACGAAAGCTGAGGCACCTGTCCTCGCAGAACACAGAACACAGGCGGGACGGGCGGGACGGGTGGGGACGCCGGCGCATGGCAGGGCTGCTGCAGGACCCGCGTCCGACCTTCCCTCACCTCCAGGACTCAAACCCGACTGGTGGGCTGGCATATTAGAGCGCAGTGCCACCTGTACCCATTTAAAACACAACATCTGTGCAAAAGTTAGGGTCCCATCCAAATTCACCAGTGATTCTTTTAGTCTCTATAGTCTCTGTTCTCTATTGTATGCATTCTATTGTCTATATTATTATATTCTCTCTTTTTTCTTGTTTATTTAGAATATTTTCCATTATATGTTCTATTTTATATTTTACTTTATTATTATTATATTATTATTATTATTATTATTATTATTATTATCATCATCATCATATTCTCTATTTATTGTATTAATTCTTTTTTTTTCATTGATAATATTTTAAATTGTAATGTATTGTCTATTTTTAATTTCTTATTATATACTACATTTTCTATTTTATTATATTCCATATTTTATATTATTTATTGTTTGTTCATTTTTACTACGTTGACTATTTTATGTACTATGTTTTATATTGTATTTTATTTATTATATTTTCAGTTTAATAATATATTCCCTATTTATATTTAGTTTTATTTATTGTATTTTTGGTTTTATTATATTCTGTATTTTATATCTTATTTATTGTATTTTCGATTATATTATATTCTCCTTTTCATTTTTTTCATTGCATTTTCAGTTTTATTATATTCCCTATTTTATATTTTTACTTTATTCATTATAGTTTTGGTTGTATTATATTGCCTATTTTATATTGCATTTATTGTATTTTTTTATTATATTCTCTATTTTATATTTTGTTTTATTTATTATATTTTCAGTTTTATTTGATTCCCTATATTTTACTTAATATATTTTTGGTTTTATTATATTCTTTATTTTATACATTTTCTACTGTATGTATTTCTATTTAGTTTCTGTCTGTTTAATGCTTTCTTCTTATAAATTTAGTATTTAGATCATTTCATTCTTACATAGAACATCCAGGCTGCCCATGGAGGTTTGGTCCTCCCATGGTTTCCTCCTTCTTGTAAATCTGCTCGGAGCCGATGCTCCGTGGACAAAGCTCTGCAGAGACCAGCAGACCCCGCACTCACTGCACACCCAGAGTAGGAAATAAAAGTGAAAGCGTGCGGTTGGAGCGTGGAGGGCAAGCGCTTGATAATGGGGGAATAAATAAGGGCGTGTTTCCAGACTGTTTGCTCAGGGTTGGCGCTCGCTCTCGCAACAGATGAGAAGATAAAGTCCTGAAAATATTTCTATACATGCTGCTTGTTTACCAGATTAAGTGTTATTAACGTTTACATGAACAAACCAGACCCGGCGTTTCTTCAAAACACCAACACCTAGACTGACCGGCTAGACGGATAAAAGAGAAGTGGCTCGAGACTCGGGCTAGGAGTGAGCGTCAGTTACCAGAAGCAGGTGTGGAAGGAGATGATAGATCGGCGATACTGCTTTCAGAACAACACACACACCCACACACACCGAGACACGCCATTAAACACAACCACACGATTAAAACCACTGGCAGGTGAAGTGAACGACACTGATTGTCTCATGATGCCAGCTCCTGTCACCCGTCTAACCACATCACACTCCTGAAGCGGTAACGACTGTGCCTTCCAGCGATCCACTGATGTTTCTGTACCGCTTCGGTCCCCTAACTGGACTGGGTCCAGGGCCTAACCCTGCAGAAATGAGGACACCGCTGTAAGCATGCCCTGGAACACGCCCCATCGTCCGCCCATTTCAGGAGACGCCAGTTGACCTAAGGCATGTCTGGCACCCACACAGAGAAAGGGAGAACATGCAAACCCCACACAGCCAGTGGCCAGGCCATCATTCAAGACCAGGTTTCACTGGTTACCAATATCCTCCCATATCAAGTATAAACTTATACTTTTAACTTTCAAAGTCCTTCACGATCTTATTTATTATATTATATATTCTCTTTCACATTTTATTAATTGTATTTTCTATTTTATTATATTCTTTATTTTATTACATTTTCTACTTATTATACTCTTTTTTTGATTGACAATATTTTTTTTTATTGTTGTGTTATAGTCTCTATGTTATTATATTTTATTATACAGTGGGGCAAAAAAGTATTTAGCCAGCCACTGATTGTGCGAGTTCTCCTACTTAGAAAGATGAGAGAGGTCTGTAATCATCATAGCTACACTTCAACTATGAGAGACACAATCACACTGTAGGATTTTTAAAGAATTTAATTGTAAATCATCATGAAAAATAAGTATTTGGTCAATAAATTTGATTCAACTCAATACAGTGATGCTTTGGGGCAACACGGACTTTCAACTCCCTCCACACATTTTCTATGGGGTTGTGGTCTGGAGACTGGCTAGGCCACTCCAGGACCTTCAAATGCTTTTTACGGAGCCACTCCTTCGTTGCCTGAGCGGTGTGTTTGGGATCATTGTC
>JAJAGP010000976.1:189622-253952 GCA_025084515.1 Ancistrus triradiatus
CCACAGGATGAGATCTTGCGTGGAGCCCCAGATCGAGGGAGATTATCAATGGTCTTCCAGTTTCCTACAATTGCTCCCACAGCTGATTTATTCACACCAACCTGCTTGCCTATTGTAGATTCACTCTTCCCAGCCTGGTGCAGGTCTACAATTTTCTTCCTGTGTCCTTCGAGAGCTCTTTGGTCTTGGCCATGGTTGAGTTTGGAGTCTGACTGACTGAGGCTGTGGACAGGTGTCTTTTATACAGATAACGAGGTCAAACAGGTGCCATTAATACAGGTAACGAGTGGAGGACAGAAGAGCTTCTTAAAGAAGATGTTACAGGTCTGTGAGAGCCAGAAATCTTGCTTGTTTGTGGGTGACCAAATACTTATTTTCCACCATGATTTACAAATAAATTATTAAAAAATCCTACAATGTGATTTCCTGGATTTTTTTTCTCATTTTGTCTCTCATAGCTGAAGTGTAGCTATGATGAAAATCACAGACCTCTCTCATCTTTCTAAGTAGGAGAACATGCTGACTAAATACTTTGCCATTTTCTACTATTTATTGTATTGTCAGATTTACTACATTCTATATTTTATTTATTATGTTTTCTATTTTATTATATTTGCCATTGCTATTTTCTTTTTATTTATTATTTGCCATTTTCCATACTACATTATGTATTATTTGTCTATTTTATTATTATATACACTCTCTGTTTTATGTATAGCTTTTTCTATTTTAGTATACTCCCCATTTTTCTTTTCTTTTTTATTTAGAACAGTATGTTTTTCTAAATTCTCTGTATTATGGATTATTTTTCTATTTGACTATATTCTCCATTTTAAATATTTTTTATTTGTTGTACTTTCAGTTTTATTACATGTCCTATTTCTCCACAGTGTGTGTGATTGTTATTACACTACATATATAAACATTTTATGTTTTCAGTGGTATCTCTGACGCATTTATGTACTGTTTGCATGCAGTTTTCTTGTGAAAATACTCTTTATATCTATATTACACCATCATAAAAAGATCACGTGACTACGATAAGGTCCGGCCAACGTCCATTTGGATTGCCGACCTGTTTCGGGGAATGTGAGGCTAACGTTAAATGGTGCAGACCTGTAAATTGTACTTCTTATTAAGTTGTACTCATAAGCTGTACACTGGCATTCTAAAGAAGAGTCTGGTTTGAGCAGGCTGTGGTTTCAAATCCACTTAATCCCTTCTCTTTAAGAGTGTGAAATGGAACGGATTAGACGAGCATGTATAGTTTTTGTTGTGAGGAGTTTCTGGAAACACGCCTTTGTTTGGTTTCTGCTGCCTGTTCTTGAGAATCACCGGCATGTCCGTTCGTTTACAGCAACAGCCCAAACCTGTTCTGCTGTACAGGAGCGTCTTAAATCCAGGTCTGGGGACATTTGCACACTGAAGGGGCACATGAGGATTTGTAGAGAGGGCTGTATTTCACTAAACAGATTGTACTTACACTAAAGAGAGCTTTATTACAGAATAAATCTGGGTGGAGGAATTGGATGGAGCAGCTACCAGCTCTCCAGCTCTCTATCGGATGTCTTACGCTGATTTCTAGATCTGTAGGCATGACAATAATCGGATAAGAAATGTGACTATGATCGGATTATTAAGTGCATGTAAACACACTCGGTGATAAGGGTTCAAGCCCATATGGTGCCTTCTGGGAAAAGCATTCAGTATTAAACGTGCCTTATAAGAAAATACATAAAGGTTTTTTATAGGGCGCTTACAGGAGTGGTGCAACAGTCCAAAAAAGGCACGTCCAGTTATGAAAAAGAGCACACCAATATCAGTGCAGTCAGAAACTACCGGACTGAGACGCTGCCTCAGATGTTTAATCAGATCCTGTTCTCTTTTCTGCGTTGTTCAAATCAGGCCGACCAATCAGAGCTCAGGGCAGAACAGCTCATCGAGAGCTTATAGGACGAGCAACAGGCTGCTCTAAAAACATGGAGATTAAAGAGAAGATCTGGTGGAACAGAACTGAAAGGCTGGAGAATGATGGAGATAAAGCTCACAGGGACTGGATGGAAGCGTCTGGTTATTTATCTGTTCATGATCACAAAAAACTCAAACTATAAAAGCTTCCTGCACTCATCTTCCCTCGTGGTTTTTTTAAGTTGAGGATGTGAAAGAGACACGGAGAGACACATTAAGAGAAGTAATTAAAGAAAGCAAACGCAGGAAGCTTTCAGAGAGTTTAGACAAAAAACTTGGCGCACTCGTGCATCCGTCTGGGAGCTCTCTGACATAGCATAAATCATCTTCATGGGAAAAACGTCAGTGAGAGACGAACACAGAGCGAATAAAGGGATGAATTGAGGTCTTCAAACAAAACAGGCATTGTGAAGCAGAACAAAAAAAAGGGACGATACAAAAATGAACTGGAAGCGAAACAGGGGATGAGAGAGTGCCGATGGTAACCGATACGCTGAGGTTTGCAAGGAACATTTGGCATGTTATACACACACACACACACACACACACACACACACACATACACACACATACACACACATACACACACCCACACACAAAATCGCTTACTGTTGCATGCTTACGTTGATTTTCTTTTTGATTTACTAAACCATTAACAATTCCAATGAGTCACACCCTATGGGACGAGTAAACACCAAATCAAAACAATCTTCTAAGCCGAACCCTAGCAGCACCCCTGTAGCTCGGTGATAAGAGCCAGCAGCTGTGATCAGGGCTGGCACCTCGCCCGCGCAGCACCCACAGCGATCCCGATCCCGATCCCGCTACCGGCGCTCCCACATCACCCCGATGGGACGCTCACTAGTGGAATGCAAACTGCACATTCCTCATCATCCTTAAAGACCATTATGAAGTCAGTGCATAAGAAATCACATAAATAAAGAAAGAAACGCAGGATTAAGGACGACCGAGCCAGTCTACGGGTGTCAGATGGAACGTCTACATGCAGAGATATTCATATGTCACACTAAACTAAACAACCTCATTAAAATCTCTAAACACAAAAAACTATGTTTCTTTGGAACTTCCACCAGGTGCTGATTATCAGCTGGAGGCACTGACTCTGGAATCCGCTTCATTTTTTCACCATTCTGATTTGTAGGTTTTTATCAGTGTTTGTCTTTACGATAAAAACAAAAAACATCAAAACAGCACCTTTGTATTTAATGAAATCGCTGCTGTAACATTGATCAACATCACAAATGATATAATGAAAGTTGTAAACACATAAGGAAAGGTGCATGATGGGTATTTCATAACTATATATAAAAGTGCAGTTTGTAACTTCAATAATTCCATGTCCTCACACCTAATGTCCTCTTACCAGTGGCCTTAAACCATCAGGACCCGGTCATGCCCTGAATTTGCAGACTAGAGATGCACAGACTGCACTGAAAACACAAAGTCCAGGGCATTTTTAAAGATGACGCAGTCGTTCATTGGTGCAGACGGTAACATGGCTCACAATCTTCTGATTTAAAGAATTATTTAAGCATTACTAACCCTGGTTGGATTACTCTGCTCGCACCGAGGTGTTTACATGAAGGTCTGTTCTGATTAAGATATTAGTCCCTTTCTTAACAGGTTATTATTCTGCATGTAACCGCAGCCAGTCCACATTACAACACCTGACAGGTACACAGGGTGAGAGTGGTTTTAAATTCCTGCCTGGACTACCATCACAACGTTCATGCTTCCTTGAAAAAATTCATTTTGAAGCTCTTGACATCATCTCTGACTTCCAGACGTGTGAATAATTATCCCCTGCGTTATTCTTTTGGTGTGTTCTGGGCATTCTTTGAAAATGGGCCAAGAGACTTTAGGCTTATTTTTCTATAAAGTCACTTACAAATATTGGTCATTGTGGGCTGCAGGTTTTCGGGGGCTTGTTTCTAAAGTGTAGCTGCTTACTGGGTTTGATCCCTGGTCCTGTCTCTCTCTCCAATATTCCTGCAAGTTGGATTTGTTCACCTTCTAAAGTTAAAAGAAAAATCCATCACTAGTAGATTTATTATTATAATTATTAGTAGTAGTAGCATTATTATTATTATTATTATTATTATTATTATTATATCATTATTTATTATAATTATCATTATTATTATTTTAGTATTAGTAGCAGTGTAATAATATTTATTAGTAATATTTTAATAGAATTATTATTATTATTTTTATTTATTTATTTTTTTTATAATTATTATCATTATTATTT
Organism: Ancistrus triradiatus; assembly: GCA_025084515.1. Taxonomy (NCBI): domain Eukaryota; kingdom Metazoa; phylum Chordata; class Actinopteri; order Siluriformes; family Loricariidae; genus Ancistrus; species Ancistrus triradiatus. Next base: position 193,863 of record JAJAGP010000976.1, read on the forward strand.
TAGTATTTGTAGCAGTGTAATAATATTTATTAGTAATATTTTAATAGAATTAATATTATTATTATTATTATTATTATTACTACTATTTATTTTTTATTATTATTGTTTAGTATAATTATCATTCATTTTAGTATTAGTAACAGAATAATAATCATTATTATTACTATTATTATTATTATTATTATTATTATTTCAGTATTATTATTATTAACATCATTATTTCGTACAATTATCATCATTATTATTTTAGTATTTGTAGCAGTATAATAATATTTATTAGTAATATTTTAGTCTTATCATTATTAATACCATTATTATTACTACTATTTTTTTATTATTATTGTTTAGTATAATTATTATCATTTATTTTAGTACTAGTAGCAGTATAACAATAATAATCATTATTATTATTATTATTATTATTATTATTATTATTTCAATGTAACTGAACCAAGTGGTCACTCCCTCACGCTGAGCTGTAGTAGGGGGCCTGTTTTGGGCGTTTTTTCTTTTTGAGTTTGTTTCCACAGACCATGTTAGCTTTAATTCTCTTGCGGGATCTGGCAACCCTGTCCGAGCCGCTGTGCTGTTTATGGAGTGGGATCACCGCTGAGCGCCTGTAGCGTCTGGTTTGCTCGGTTTATAAGAGCCATCTCGCTCCATAATGTAATCTACTACACATTTTATCTGGGAGATTTCGTAACAAACGTCTGCCTGCTAAACCCCGTAGCGCCGGGCGGCAGCAGCTTGGTAACCGGTTTCTGTCGGTACAGGTTTTGGATCCTTTGTAAATCAGCATCGTTGGTTTTGAGGTCTATGCCGCCCACCCTAAGGTGTCCCAACACCCTGTTACACCCTCATTACAACACTGCAGGAGTGTGTGAGCGTGTAAAAGGTGCTGCTTGAGCCAGAGATCAGGACTAAAGCCGTGTGTTAGACATGGTGCTGATCTTAATCCCCTCACAACAGACAGCAGCATTATAGGGAACTCCACCATACCTTCCAGTTAGCCAACTCCTGAGTCTCGATGATCTTTATCACCGCTCCCATCATGATACCTGCACAAGAGCCAAAAAACATCTCACCGTCAACACTCGTACATATGCCTGCTCGAATTTGGAGAAGAAAGTCTCGTCGTTTGCTCCGAAATCAGACAGGATAATTAATATCTGTTGGGCTGTTACAGAACCTCGTTACGCTGCTTAAGTATTTTTCAGGCATTCGTACCTTACTAGATTATTTCTGTAACTTCATACGTTTTACTTTTATTTATTACATTTCAAAAGATAAATCTGTACTTTTTACTCATCACATTTACAAAACAGGCTTCCTACTTTAGCTTTTATGAACTTATTTACTCTAGTCAATTCTAATCAGGCAGCTAAGGAAGCGAGGACCGGAATCCAAGGTTTATAGGTTAGCTCCAAGTATAAAACTTATTTTTAACTCTTAACCCTCTGTAAAGGTTCAGCACAACGCATTCTACTCCCAAAAATAGCCCTGTACTGTACTCTGCTTTTATTATTTAATTTGTGTCATGAATATAAGAGGTATATTTTTAAAAATGCAGTAGTGTAGCGGAGTTTAAAAGAACGAGTGTAAAAAATCATTGAAGCTGCAGTTTGTTGAAATAAATGCAGTGAAAGCGTTTCAGAGGATTTAATGCATTACTGAATATTATCATGTCTAGTTATGAGAGATTTAGCAGCATTTATTTTAAAAATCCAAAGTAATTTGTGTATTTTGGGTCCTCGTGTCTGAAAATGTTTGCATTCTGTTGTGGCTGTGGTGTTTTTTTTTTTTGCAAATGATTCATGTATCCTCAGCGTCATGGATCTGTAGCTCTTGCCCTCACTAAAAACATCCTGCTCCAAAAACATACTTTTTTACTTTAAGTACATTTAGTAGAGTGTTCCTTTATACTTCTACTTCAGTACAATACTGTACATCAGCCATACTTCTATTAATAATTGAGTATTTGTTTATGAAATTAGAGGTACTAAAGTACCAAACGTCTGCCACCTCTGGTGCCAACACCCTGCCGCCGAGTCTGGTTTTTAGGGGTGGAAAAAACACGTGTCAAGATTTGAAAAACATCCTGAAACAGACCGAGTCTGAAACAGACGAACTGCAACACTGAGTCTGTCCTCATTTCTGTGGTTAAAATCAGGCCAGCCAATCAGAGCTCTGTTGCCGGGCAGAACAGCTCATAGAGCTTATAGGGCAAGCAAATATAAAACGACCACAAAAATGTGGAGGTTAAACAAGCGAAGATCTGGTGGAATAAAGTCAAAAGGCTGAAGAATGATGGTGATAAAGCTCACAGGGACTGGATGGAAGCCTTTGATTATTTATCTAAGTGCATTCTAATCCGTTCAGGATCACAAAAAACACAAACTACAAAGAGCTTCCTGCACTAATCTTCACGTGTGTCTTTGTTTTTTTAAGTTGACAATGTGACAAAGACGCTTTCAGTGACACATTAAGAAGGGAATTCACGCAGAAAAATCTGAACCTTTCTCCCGCTTCCGGCACGTCCACTATGAGAACAGGCTGTTCAGTAATGGTCTGATGTATCCCAGAGCTTAACGTACGCAGATAACCGGCGATTTTTATCCGCAACAAATCTCATCAGTGTGCGTACGAATACTAAAGGTCACCCGAGCTCTGCGTACAGAATGTGCTTTCCTTCATCAAGATTAATCCTATCAATTTCAAAAAGGGGTAAATTACCTACAATAGATGATCTGGATTAAAGGGAAACTTAATTAGAGACATTTTTAAGCAAGTTACAGTTCATATGGAACATGAGGAGGAACAAAGATCTTTCTGAAGATGAAAATGCACGAAACCAGTTGGTTTGTCATGGAAACTGGGTCATACAATGCATTCGGAAGATCTAAAAAAAGAAAAAAAAAAAAATTTCCCCATCATTCTGCACTCAATACACCATAATGAGAAAGTAAAACCAGAATTTTAGAAGTTTGCAAATTTACTAAAAAGGAAAAACTAAAATGTCTCATGGACATAAGTATTCAGATGCTTTCTTATGACTTGAAATTGATCTCTGGGTTCCTTTCATTTCTCTTGATCATCTTTGAGCTGTTTCTACACCTTGATTGGTAAATTCCATGGATTGGACATAATTCTGAAAGAGCAATGGATATCTGAGCAAAAACCTAGCCATGAGGAGGAAAGAACTGCCTGAACAGAAGACAGATCTGGAGGAGGCTACAAAAACTGCTGCACTGAAAGTTCAAGAGCACCGTGGATTCCATAATTATTAAACCGAAGAAGAACCACCAGGACTCTTCCTAAGTAATTGGGGGAGAAGGACCTTGGTAAGAGAGGTGACCAAGAACCCAATGGTCACTCAACTCAAGGCTGAGCTCCAAAGATCCTTCCAGAAGGTCAACCATCAGTGCAGCCATCCAGAAAATCTGGGCTTTATGGCAGAGCGACCAGACAGAAGCCTCTCCTCAGTAAAATAAACAAAAGGCCGCCCGGAGTTTGCTAAGAAAGTGCCTGAACAAGAATCTCTGGTCTGATGAAACTAAGACTGAATGTTTTGGCCTCAATTCTCATACCCAAGAAATCGCTGCTTCAACTAAGTACTGAGTAAAGCGTCTGGATACTTTTGGCAATGTATTAATTCAGTTCTTCTCCATGTAGAGACAGCGTGTTCGGCTGGCATTGTCCTGCAGGAATGTGACTCTGATAGAGGCCTAGTGTTCAGGCAGCTGAGGAATGAATGGACTATGGAGAGCTCCTGTTGCACTCGCTAATCACAGAGCGAGGACAGACCCCAGGTAGAGGGGCGAGGGCCAGAGAGGCATCAATGCACTGCTTCCCTCACCATTCGTTTCTATCCATCTAGTATCACATAAAAGGTACAAATGTTTTAACTCAGACAGAGATCGCGCTCTACCAAAGGAGAACGGGCAGCGATGGAGGAGCTCCCTGTTAGTTCCTGATACGCCTGCTCTTCAAATGAAAACAAAAAGAGGAACGTTACGCTCTCGCATAAAAGACAGTAATCTCACTCAGAGCTCAGAGCCAGTAATTATGGTGCGGAATAAATTGTGACTGTCTCTTTGTTTTTTCACCGCGGTACCGCTGACCAAACCACACAATGACCTGATACTGTAATTAAAGGACGCTCCATTATAACAGAAGTGCTGACTGCTGACTTCAACACAGAGCAAAAAGAAAGAAAATACTAAACTGTTACGGACTATTTATTGTATTCTTTATTGTATTACAGAATATTCTATGTAACACCGTATTCTCTTTTATTTATTAAATATTTTATTTTGGTATATTTTCCTGATGTACTGTTTTACAAGATTCTACATTTATTTATTATATTCTCTGTAGAACTGTATTCTCTTTTTTATTATACTTTGTTATACTTTTAATATTTTTTATTTATTATACTATTTATTTCATTAGAATCTTTATTATATTATATTCTATATTTTTTTATCACATTTTACATTTTATAATAGTCCGTTGTATTGTAATTTATTTATTATATTTCTTACGTTATTATTTATTATATTTTCTAATTTGTGTATAGTTGCCTTATTTATTATATTTTTATTATATAATATTCTCTGTTATATTATATCGTATTTTACTTATAATATCTATTTTGTTATAGTTTCCTTAATTTTTGTTATATTGAGTTTTTTTTATTGTATTATATTCTCCATATTGTTGTATACTGTATTATAATCTCTATTTTGGTATATTTTCCTTATTTTGTATTATATTTCATGTATTGCATTCTAATTACATTTTATTATATTCAAAATTTTATTTATAATATTATTATTGTATTATATTCACCATATTGTATTCACTTTTGTTTATTATTTATTTTTGTATTTTATTTTATTATTTATATCTCTATTTTGGAATATTTTCCTTATTTTTTTGTTATATTTTATTTATTGCATTCTCTATTTAATTATATTTTGAATATTATATTCTCTATTTTATTATATTTTACTTATTACATTATTTGTTGTATTATCCATGATACCATATTCCATTTTGTTTATTACATTCTCTATTTTATTATACTTTATTTCATTTTTTATTGTATTATATTCTCTATTTTGTTACATTTTCCTTATTTTTATTTTATTATACTTTATTTTCTTTATTGTATTATATTACCCATAATATTGTCTTTTCTTTTATTACATTTTATATTTTACTTTTATTATAATCTCTGTTTTATGACACTTTGTTTACTAATTTTTTTTTATGTTCACTACTTTAATTGAGCTCCTGTGTATTTAAGCTTTTGTTATAAATATCTGATTTGTGTAATTTTATTCTCATATAGAACACCCAAGCTGTCCGAGGTGGTCACGTTCCTTTTTTTTCCCATTCTTGCGCATCACACTTGGGGAGTTTTCCTTTCCACTGCCGGGACTGTGGGTTCTAGAACCGTGCAGAACCAGGAGAAGTCATGAGGGAAACAGGAGGAGGAACGAATGAGTGAAAGAGGCCGTGTCAGCCGACTGAGGTTAAGTCACTGACGGGGGTTACAGGAAAGGAAATTAGGAAAAGGAAGTTAAGCCTCATTCAACTCCAAATAACAGTCATGAGTGTGTTCAGGCATCAGCTTCCTGATTTTGAGAGACGTTAATCCCACACACAGCTCTGTTGCAGTAAATGTTCAGTTTCCATGACAGCAAATCATCAGCAAAAAAAAAATCTGTTTGAAAGCTGCAAAGAGAAATAATGTAGCAAACAACAAAAGAAAACCAACACACAAAAAAGATAAATAAATCAAAGGTTAATAATAATAATAATAATAAAAATTAACATTAAATAATGCCAAGTAAATAGACCACATAATCAATATAACATCAATAATAATAATAATAATAATAATACAATCTCACCTCAAAAATAGCATCAATTATTTATTATATTCTCTGTAATACTGAATTCTTTTATTTATTATATTATATTTGGTTTTACTTTTATATTTTTTATTATATACTTTTTTATTAGATTATTTTTCTATTTTTTTAATCATATTTTACCTTTTATAATAGTCTGTTCTACTGTAATTTATTTATGATACTCTATTTTTATTTATTATATTCTATAATTTGGGTATATTGTTTGTATATTGTATTATATTCTACATTTTATTTATTATACTTTTATTGTATTATATTCTCTGTTATAGTGTTTTAATATATTTTTTTAAAATTATAAAATAAAAAAACAATATAAAATCAAACTCACCTCTTAAATAATAATAATAATAATAATAATAATAATAATAATAATAATCATCATCATCATAATAATCACCTTTTATATAATAATTATCCATTAAATAATAATAATAATAATAAATTTTTTTTTTTTAAATCAACCTCACCTAATAAATAATCCTATCGGCCACGTAGTACCAATAATAATAAATGTATTACGGCTACTTATTGTTTAATTTTATATCCTCTTTTCATATGCAATCCTCCAGAAACTCGGCCACATTCTTTCGAGAGTTAAGATCAGGTCTTGCGTCTCTTTAATAATTGAAGGGAATTTACCGATAAGGCTTTATGCAGCACTTAATGGTTTTTAAGGGAATACTTAAGGGACATTCAATACTTAAGGGAACATTTAATAGTTTATGACAATGTCCCTTAAGAAAACCCTCAAGGCATTTTTTCTGAAGCACACCTCACTTGAAGAGATGTTTAAGGGCAATGTTAGGGGAACATTTCATGAAGTTTTATGAAACACAAACACAATGCTCTGCTTGCTTTTGCTTTAGTTTTTAGTTAGTTACAAAGAATTAGTACAAACACTGACAAATAAAACGTTACGTTAACATTTTCATTTTTTCCATCATTTTTTTCCCTTAACCAGCACTAACTCCTCCATGTAGAAGGTATTATTATTATTATTATTATTATTATTGAGTCATAGCAACAGTCCCTCTCGGAGAATTTGGTAGAACGTTCAGAGCCTGTTAGACCCGGACCGTTGGTCTTTCATTCCTACACCATGTGACTGAGGCCAGAATTGCTCACCAACATGTGTGACAGGTTTGTTTATTTCTATGCTCACATTGTGTTCCCATTGTGAAATCACACTGAAATCTGATACCAAAACAGTTTTTCGTACCGCAACCTCAAGTGTGAGCAGCCAGACTGGCTTTCATGAGTGTACTCTTTGAAATATAGATTTATTTTACATGATTATTTGGCAAAAAAATACCCGTATCTTATGTATTTTTGCATCAATCCATTGCAGAATTTCTGTATTATACTGATATCTGTCCATCTATAGCCAGATACACCCATCGGCCACTTTATTAGGTACACCTGATCAACCGCTCGTTAACGCAAATATCTAATCAGCCAATCACACAGCATGTAGACATGATCGAGAATCAAACCGAGTGTCAGAACGGGGAAGAAAGGTGATTTAGGTGACTTTAAACGTGGCATGGCCGCTGGTGTAACCGCTACGTTGTTTATTTTTAACCTCTAAAAGTTCTATTTATAATGGAGTCGTCATTGCTTTGATTCACACGTGCAAGGAATCGAATGAGTATGACTCAAGAGTCGATTCAGTGAATCAAGGCCCTAACAACTAGGAGTAAACCTTAGAATAGGAGTCGATTCCTCACAGAAAAACTGAAAGTTAAGTACTATACAGGGAATCAGAGATTTGGATGAGAGCACTGGGGTTAATGCTCGATTACCATATAAGGTCGTATCAATCGTAAGCCATTTCAAGAGCAGCATCTTCCACGTACGGAAATATAACTCACCCAGCGACACCACGGCCACGCTCTCCGGCAGGAAGTGCAGCTTAAACTTGATCAGCAGGTGCACCAATATGATGCAGATCCCTGAGAACAACACACAGAAAAGTCACACACAATAAAGTCACACAACCACACTACACACACCACGGTCATAGAAATGGCAATCAACTGGACTTCTAACAGTTGGAAATCTCAAGCTAAAGAGGTTAACAATACCATATATGGTCAAAAGTATTTGGAACGCCTGGTAAAGACTCACTATAACTGAACACTTAAAAAAAAAAAAAAAAACAATCCGTAACAAGCCAGTCTCATTCCGATATATACAAACGTCTTCATATTTTCAATGAAACTCCAACTGCAAATTGCAAAATAGTAGCATTTTCACTAGTGGCCTCAGACTTTTGGATCCCACTCTATGTGTGTGTGTGTGTATAATCCACTTGTCCTGGTTGCAGGGGCCCCCGATGTCATTCCCAGGAAAATGGCTGGCATGACTCACTGCTGTAGCATCCCCAACCATCCTCACCTCCCTCAGGTCAGAGCCAGACAAAATCAGACAAAATGTGTAATAATTATTGGGATCCCTAAATATTCCTGCTGTCGTTTCTGTACCAATCAATGGTCTTATGGGGACGAGTTGCTGACCCGACCACCAACCCTCCTCTGTTTGCATCTGGACTTGGGACTGGCAATGACGCCACGCCGACTCTGCCGTCCACAGGTTGCCTGGACAAAATCACCGGACGGAGAACCACCGGATCTCGAAGCAGGCCATGGACTGGCTGCCACCCAGCACAAGATGTGCAAGAGGATGCCCCAAATTCTACATGACTAATTCTACAACACTGGATGTCAATGTCAAATTTATTTATGAATCACATTTCAAAACAAAAAGAGTTGACCAAAGCGCTTTACAATCTTTAAAACTAGGGCTGATACGCTAAGTGATTTTTAGTACATTACTGTGGCTGATGCCGACCACTTAACTTTGCTGCATTTAAAATACAGGCATTCATTTTAGCAATAAAAAAGAATTGGTACAGGCAGCAACAAGAACAATTAAGTGTATAAGAAAGCTTAAGATAGAGAAGATCCAAGAAAGAATAGTGCTGCATACAACTATACAATCAGAAACATCAGAAACATCAGATATTTTGCTTATCCAGTGACGGCCAAATGAAAAAAACAAAGAAATATTCATACGTAAATACATAATAAATATCGGTTATAATACCGGCTAACATTCTAATATCGAACCGATGCCCATAACTGAAAAGAAAAGAAAAAAAAAATAATCACATGATAATGCCGCAGCATTTTGTACCAGCTGCAACCTAGTAACAGCTGCGTGCCCAGGAATAAAGCGTGGTGCAATAACCGAGTGAAGGATAAAAACACTTAACTTTACCTAGAAGTCGAAACTGGAAAAAACGAGACTTTTCTACAGCGTTCATTTGCTGACCGAGATCTAAAACCATTATGAAAGATCACACCCAGTTTTTGACAGAAGACTGTAAAGTCTGCCAGTGTTCCGTCGGGCACTAGATACCAGACTGTCTTGGCCAAACTGGAATTTTTCGGTTTTGGATTAATTTAGGTTAAACTTAATTACCATCCACGCCTTAATATCCTCAATGCAACTCAAAACATCTCAACGATGCAGCAGAAAAGCTCAGCCGAGACAACACGGGAGAACCTACTAAATATTCTTACAGTCAGCTCTGGATTACCTGGTAAACAAAGGCTTAAGAAAAGACTCCTCCCTTAGACACAGAACACTCATGCAAGTGCTGGATCTGTGCTCTAGGTACTGGTTTAACAACCAGAAGGTTGAGGGTCCCAACCCACAAGTGGCTCCTTAAGCAAGGTTTTTAAAAACATCGAATGCTTGGATTGTATCATGCAAGATTGTATAAGTTGCATGTGTGTCCAACAGGGAAAATACAAACAATCCCATGGGAACCAAAAGATACAGGGTCCTCGAGCAAGTCGCCAAGTCCCTCTGGATAAGGGCACCTGCTAAATGCCTAGATGTATTTAGATGTAGCACACCAATTCTAAGGGTGTAAAGATGACTTCTTTTAAAACTTCCACTGAGCATCTATGGAGCTGAGCGTAGGCATCGGAAAAGTTTCAACTGATGCTGGAAATGAATCCACCTTCGGCGATCCAGGCTCTAATCCATAATCACATCCTACTACGGACTAACATAACACTAACGTCGCTTTGATATTACTATACGTACCAGCTCTCGCTCGCTTGGCGCTCATTAGCCAGTGTTGAGAGCCTCACACCTCGGTCTCTTGGTGTTACTGTGAGGAGCCTGAAGAGTCTCGGCGGCGTTTGCTTCACTCGCGCCTCGTTAAAACCACGCAGAGACCGAAAAACAGAACATTCAACGTTCAGCTCTGATATATAAACGTATAAAACACCTCAGATCGGAGAAAGTTGGGACGGTACGTCCAATGCGAATCACATTACATCTCCTTATTTCCTTGCAGACAGTATGACCCTGAGACAGCTTCATTCCATTTGTAATAAACATCCATTAACGCATTTCAGGCCTACAACACGACTCAAAAACAGGTTCCTTGAATGGTTTAAGGATATTATGCTCTGTAGAGGGAGAAATATATAAATCCCTTCCAGTCTTTCTTTGAGGAACATTGTTTTTAAACATTTCACATTTTCTCACACACTAGCTGATAAACTGGAGATCCTCTGATCCTCTTTGCTCCTCAAAGGCTGAGTCTTTCATGGCCGTTTTTGTACAATTACAATCATGTCATTATTTTTGTAACTCATTCCTAGCCCTACATTGCCTCCAGCTCTGGAACCGCCTGTTGTTTTTGCATTAACACGAGGGAGCGCCGAGACCGAAAACCTCGACGTTACGACACAGGCCGAGGTAGAGACGGAGATCAGGGAGTCTCGGGTTGCCAGGCGGATTGCGGATCCACACCCTCCGCGCGCAAAATTAACTCAACAGCTTTAATCTGCGAGGCTGCCTCTTAACGAAGCCTGGAGGAGACGATTAGTCATCGGGCCACGGCGTCACTGCGGTCAGGGATACGATGTGCACAGAGGCCTGGTGTCGCACCCTGACGGTTCACCGGTACAGTTCGTACAGCACGGGTTTGACCTCGCGGTCATCGGCGTCAACAATAGCGTTTCAGTCACTCGCATTCTTTTCGTAAAAAGCGTCTCGTTGTTATAGGATGAAATAAATTTATCCTTTTTCCCGGAGAAATAGGGTTAAGTACGTCCTCCGTTACGGACCGACACCTACCCACAACGAGCAGGCTGAAGAAGATGCTCATGCCGCTGGACTGCTCCTCCTCCTGCGCCTTGACCCCCGTCTGAACCGGCAGGATGTTCTTGGGCGTGGGCGGAGCCGGGGTCGTCGCCTTGGCTGCGGGCGTCGTGCTGCGTACGGTGTCATTGCCGGACGCCTCAGTGATGTTTATCCTACAGAAACAGAATAAATGAACTGAATCATCTGCAGCGTCCATGTTGTTTTTATTTGACCCGACCTGCTTGGGTGGCTTAGATGTTATATGTAAGAACTAAACTTTAGGTTGAGATGGGTGGTATATTTAAAGTCATATTCACAATTCATGATATTTCTCACGATACACTTAAATATTATCTATACTAAGTAAAGTGATTTTTATTCAAAATGTGCTGCACTTCGAAAAAATTACACTCTTTATAATGAAACATACAGTTCTTTAGGTACTGGCGATATCATCAATCTGGTCAGCATATCGTCACATAATTTATCACGATACGAAAAATTTTCAGCAAATTCCCCAGCCCTAAACTAAGTTGTGTACTTAATATTATTATAGTAATAGATTAGCAAAAGCTCATCAAAATCCTTTTTTTAATTACTAAAGTGAAACAAAATCAGAACTGTAATCAGATTTATTACCGACAGCCTCCTGGTTTGTACAGCACCAGCACAATAGACAAAACAAACATTGCCCAGCACTGGCACCTTTGGCATTCCACACAGTTTAGGGTCCCTCTTAAAACCAGACTTCCACATTTCACTTTCTATTCATTTTATTTTTAAAACTCCAGGTGTTTATATAAAACTAAAGTACTGGAAAACGATGAGTAAAAACAGAATTCAAACCGATTTGTGAGAAAAAAACACGGCGTATCGGTTACATAACAGGGTCTGCACGGCGTAATGGGAGGCATTCTGGGAAACACACAAAACAAAAGCGAGTCCAGCGCCCAGTTCCTTTAAAAATAGCGCAAAATTGTTTATCAATCGCAACACTGCACGAGCGAGCAGGTTTACTAAAAACGACGTGAGTGTGAGGGTGGAAAATAAACACTGTTTGTATAAACACCACATTTTTACTTAAATTATGAGAAACTATCGTGACGTCCTAGTATTCAAAAAGTTACTTATTTGCTGGCTATTATTAGCTCGCTGAAGTAAATCTGAAGTGACTCCCTCTTGGTTGCACCTCATTAGATGCTGAACAGGAAGCCTGTGTTCCTCACAGCCTCACCAAAATGCTTTATCAGCAGGTTTTCAGTGTCAAAATCAATCAACAGTAACCAGCCATAGCAAAGCAGCAATGTTCATATTATACCAGTGATAAATGAATCATTATGACTTCATAAAACATTGTCTGGGTTTAAATGTGTGAGATGAAGCTATTAATGAGCAGCCGGATCGTTCCAATGAGCCGAGGTCCATCACCCTTACTTACAAACCAGGATTTAGATTTAAGCTGGAAAGGCCGAGAAACAAAACAAAAGTCCGTACAGTGGTGCTTGAAAGTTTGTGAACCTATTTCTGCATAAATATGACCTAAAACATCATCAGATTTTCACACAAGTCCTAAAAGTAGATAAATAGCACCCAGTTACACAAATGAGACTAAAATATTATACTTGGTCATTTATTTATTGAGGAAAATGATCCAATATGACATATTAGTGAGTGGCAAAAGTATGTGACCCTCTGCTTTCAGTATCTGGTGTGCCCCAGAGAGCAGTGGTTTTCTCCTTGTTACCCTGCCATGCACACCATTGTTGTTCAGTGTTCTTCTGATGGTGGACTCATGAACATTAACATTAGCCAATGTGAGAGAGGCCTTCAGTTGCTTAGAAGTTACCCTGGGCTCCTTTGTGACCTCGCCAGCTAACACACGCCTTGCTCTTGGAGTGATCTTTGTTGGTCGGGCCACTCCTGGGGAGGGTAAACACCTGGGGTGAATTTCCTCCATTTGTACAACATCTTTCTGACTGTGGATTGGTGGAGTCCCAAACTCTTTAGAGATGGTTTTTGTAACCTTTTCCAAGCCTGATGAGCATCAACAACTCTTTTTCTGAGCTCCTCAGAAATCTCCTTTGTTCGTGCCATGATACACTTCCACAAACATGTTGTGAAGAGCAGACTTTGATAGATCCCTGTTCTTTAAATAAAACAGGGTGCCCCCTCACACCTGATTGTCATCCCATTGACTGAAACACCTGACTCTAATTTCACCTTTACATTAACTGCTAATCCTAGAGGGTCACATACTTTTGCCACTCACTAATATGTATCATTTTCCTCAATAAATAAATGACCAAGTATAATATTTGTGTCTCATTTGTGTAACTGGGTTCTCTTTATCACTTTTAGGACTTGTGTGAAAATCTGATGATGTTTTAGGTCATATTTATGCAGAAATAGAGAAAATTCTAAAGGGTTCACAAACTTCCAAGCACCACTGTAGAGTAAATCAAACTTCGAGACTCTTAATGGATTCGCAGCTCGACTGAAGAGCTTCGAGACTGAAGATCAGTTTGAGTCCCATCACCAAAAATGCTGGATCGGATTCTAGCTGGGTTTGGTTTGATGGATCAGCAGAAATGTTACGGGAGAGTTATACAGCATCAGCAGCTCCACCGGTTCCATCAGCTCCGTTCTTTCTGATTTAATTCACGTCGTTTGCTGGTGTTAAACTCGGCGTCTTTCATTAAACACCACCCACGGCTGATCAGAGCTTCATTCATGAATCTACTAAGTCCAGCTCCGATTAACCCGACCAAGCTGCTGATGATCTAGAACTCTAAATTTCTGACTCAGAACATTCATATTAAGAACTTCAGCTAACACTTTAATGATAACAGGATTCTAGACTTTGGTTCTAACTCTGGGATCTCACTCCGATGTTCTTCTGTGTAGAATAGTGCATCTTAGTAACAGCCTGCCTTATGAGTCAGACCCATTTTATTTGCTGAATGTAAATAAACTTAATTTTTAATAAATTAAAGATAATTAATTGATATATTTGGGTTTATTTTCTGTATAATAAACAGTTATTGGAAAATTCTGATCCTTGACTGTTAGGACTGAAGGCCATAATCTGATGATGAAGTTGTGGCTGTGGGGGAACAATAGAATGGAACGATTTTACCTCATCCAATGGTGATAAACAAGTTTTTTCTGCACTGTTTATCACAGAATCTTTCCCAAAAACCACAACTGATACTTGAGAAACCCCATTACAATTTGCAAAACAATGTCGTATTTATCGTTGCAAAATAATGTCTAATTACAGTAGTGCTTAGCTGGATCTGTGAAGTCTGAGGACTCCTGGTTGCACAAACGGATTCTGATTCCATAAGATCCTAAATAACCATTATTAAGTTTCACAAGCGGTCGTATAGATTGTGGGAGTCGTAGCAGGCGTTGTGTTGATTCACCACAGACTGACAACACAAGTTGCTGCATGAGAGCAAACGCAGAAAAATACCTGCCACAGGTCAGAGGAGAATGTCCAGACTGGTTCGAGGTGATAGAAAGGTAATGCAGAAGAGCTTCTCTGAACGAACAACGTAACATATCCAACCTTCAAGCACATGGGCTACAGCAGCAGAAGGACACCAGGTGACCTCCTGACAGCTAAGAACAGGCAACCGAAGCTACAATTCAAGTCCGGGCAGACTGTGCACTATATAGGGACCATAAGCGTAGTGCACTTATTAGACCCTCTATACACCATTTAAAACACTTAAACACCTCATTTAAGGAGTTAGATCGAACATAAAGCACACTACGCAGGGCACCATGGGTGATGTAGTGGACATAAGCTTGTGTAGTGTCATTTGTAGTCCATTTATTTCAGGAGTGTCCTACGTAGGGAAGACGAGCACTATGTAATGACGTTATGTAGGAAACTGAGAGCTAAACCCCAAATATATCCATTTTTGAGCATGGAGCACCCTACATAGTGCACTGCTGTAGATTGTAACACGGTATAAGCAGGAAGGGATTTGTGAACTCATTATCTAGTCTGTGTGTGTGGTTACATGAACACGGAGATGGTTGATAAACGGGCTCGGAGCAATCTACCTGTTAACGTTGTCGGTTCCTTCTGTTTCAGTTTCTCCATGTTTGTTTATCTTATGATCCACAGGCTGAGCTTCCTTTGCTTTTCCATCATCTGTCTTGCTCTGTGTGCGAATGGTATCACCCACAGCTATCCGTGCGGTCAAGCAGAAAGCCAAATAGCACACAACAAACCGTTTCATCCTTAAATACAGCGAGGGACACGGTTCACTCCATTTAAACTCACGTCCCTGTCCGCCATGCCAACCGTCTCAGTGTAGTAAAGCTACGTCACACGATGGACGTTAAGGAATGTAGTCTTAAAATTTTAAGCGATTCACTCCTGTTGATACAGGAACGTCACATTTTGCGGAGGATCCCCATGAGAATTCACAAATAGCCCTATCCATAAAGTCACGACATTTCCTACGACAAAATTTCGATCTACAACGCGAACGTGTAACAATACGCCTGAAGGTTGAACTACATTTCCCAGTAACCCAAGCGCTAAGCGTAACCGCAAACACAACAGTGAGCGTGGACACGTCATGGAGCAGGTGCCGAACCTTCGAGAGTGTTGTGGCGGTTGCCGAAGTAGTTCACGTTGAAGTAATATTTTATAAAATAACATAGACATATTGGGTTAAATTGTTGTTAGTACTTCAGTTATTTTCTAAAATTAGTCATGTTGCGTTTTAAAGAGGTACATTGAAGTAGAATTTTAGAATAATAACCCCACCGGTTAACGAGATGGCTTCAAGTCCTGCGTTCAACATCACGTCTTAAATAAATTCTTCATCCTGGAGAACCAGAGTCTATCCAAAAAACACTGTACTCACACCAAAGAGCTGTTTCCAAAAACAATCCAACACCAGTATATGTTGTGTTTTGGACACCAGTATGATGGTCAACCAGTGTAACCAGGAAGCCATTGTATAGCTGTTGCTTTTTGCAGGGTTCAGAACTGCTATTCCTACTACTGGCTCATGTTTGCGAACTTTTAAGGAAACCTGAAGACCTCTGAGAGAACCTGAGGGGGCCAGGTGGAACACAGACATGCACCTAGACTTGGTTATTACAGATAGCAGAGCATGGCAATTACAAGACCCCTGGCCATTCCGAAATTCAATTCATACCCCACCTCACCAGAGTGGCTTAGCATTGAGAAGAAGTGCTGTACTGACAGAGCTACTTACGGCTCGTATCCCAAGTCTGGTGAGAGGTGGTTTGTCTGTCAGTTTTTGGCAGCATAGCAAGGAAACCCAAAAGGGTGGCCTGAGGGCATGGTTTTTAGTCTCCTCACTTAAGGGGACTCTCTGTCCAGGTCCCGTTACAGTTTTGCTTATTTCAGTACTATTTTTTAAAATCCAGGTTAAAGGCTGAATTCTTTATGCCTGTGTTTGCCTGATTGGGGGATTCTCTTTTTTTCCGAAACCTCTGTTACTCAAATCATCAAAAACACATCCATTTTGCTTACAGTCTTAAAAATGTATTATCAATAAAACCTCCTTTCTATCACAGGATTCACCTTTTTAACGTAGTGTCACGTTGCAACATTGTTTTGTCAATGTCTATCATTCTCAGTTTTCCATTGTGTCTGTTACAATAAAGACACACCTGTGTGTGAGAGTGCGTGCTGATAATATTTATGATTATTAATTTTAATCAGGACTTTATGGTGGCTGGTGTATTCCATTACGAATGATTTTATGAGGCCTGACGCCAACTTCGGGTCTAATGTACAAGTCGGAATAGTGAATGAATGATGACCGTGTTGGACAGGCAACAAGGAACTCATCTGAACCTGTGACTAAAGCTCGTCCTCTATAAAATCATTTTCAGGACGCCTCTCAGGGCAGGTCTGTCTTTGGACTGGGTTGATCATTTACAACAGGAAATTTTAGAGATGCCTGAACCTGGACCAGACTAAAAAAAATCTAAAGATCGGAATATTCATCAATTAATAAGTGTACAAATGGAGGGCATTCAGTGGAACCTCTGCAAAGATCACACCAAGAGCATAGTGTGTAATGCTGACGGAAGACAGAGAGAAGCCATTTCTAGAGCTTCTCTCAAAGGTCTCAGAGTGTTTTTGGGTTTGGCCTATATAAGAAACCATAAAAATGCTCACCATGCAAGTGCCTGGTATCACTGTTTAACCATGATACAACCCTTGACAAATAGATGTATCATCTAAGCAACATCAACGAAGTTTGGTCCCTTTTTGAGTCTTGGTCCTCTTAAGGTTTCTACCTTATGACATTTATGGAGTTTTCCATGACTCTGCCACCCTAGGCTTGCTCAATTTGGGCTTTGAGCTTAGAGAATAAAAGATAACAGGAAATTGTAAAGCTGCTTTGAGACATTAAAATAAATATGACTTTGACGTTAGAATTTGTAACACAGGGAGAACACGCAAACATCACACAGGTGGACTATGCGACAGCGATTGAACTGGTCATCTCTGGAGCAGTGTGACGACAGGGCTAAGCACCGTGCCACCCTTCGGCCCGTCATTCCTATTCATTTCTATTTATATTCACTCACTATTGTCTTAGTGGTGCCAGGAAGTCACTTCTGGGATTAACAGTGCTAGGAAACCGCTTCTGAACTTCAACGATACCAGGAAGAGAATGCAAGTCTGTAACCGACAGACCTCACCTTGCCGGAGGCGGGATAGGGCAAACTCAGCAGGTAGAGCCCCAATTCACAGTCCTGAGCTCCTCTGGTTCATACTCCCATTCCGGTGAGGTGAGGTCTGATGGTTACGGATTTTTATTTGCATCCTGCTGAGGCAGAAGTCAAGAATCCTGGGACTGTTAAGTCTGGCAGTTGCAAATATAAATATGAGTAATGTGTGAATGTAAATATATAAAGTGAATGTAAGTATGTGTACAACCAATTTTTAGCGATGAGGGTTCACATACTTTTCAATCCTGGGACTGTGAATGTTGAATCAGTGTCCATTAAAAGCAGAAAGAGTACGAGTGTAGTGTAGTTTAGGAGGAGTGTGTCTATTGTTAGGACTTAGATGAAGATCAATCTGTAATCAATTGGGAATTAGTTTGGTAAAAACATAAATAAGAACATAGATCTGCTCATGCATTTATATACAGTACTGTGCAAAAGTCTTAGGCCACCATTAGGTTTGGTGTTTTAGCAACGGTATAATGACCATATATAACATACTGTCAACGATTAGACCCAAAAATCTCATACTTGGATTCTGCACTGCATAATCCTCTTTCCCACTGATCTTCATTCCAATCTTTGTGAGTTTTAGCATATCTTAGACTTTTCATCCTGTTCCCCTTACAAAAAAAAGTGGTTTCTTGGATGCAACCCTACCAAAATACCATTCTTGATCAAACTCCTTTGTTTATGGTTGTATTCTACTAAAGAAACTGAGAAACAATTATGTACGGTCATTATACCATTGCTCATATAATGGCATATCTAATCTAATGGTGGCCTAAAACTTTTGCACAATACTGTATATCATCTCATGTTCAGTACATTCCTCACAGCCGTTATCTGCCCTCAGGTCAAAGCAAATCAGACACGACTGCCAATATGCTATACAGTTTTTCCACGGAAACCGGAGTGACAGCTAAACGTGGCCTGACACGTCCTCTGTTCATCGAAAATGTATGTAGGGTAAAGGTTTCTGCAATGCCTAGGCTGGGTTTTGTTTTCTTCTACGGTGCACCAGGTGAGTTCTTCTTGTGGTTATATTGCAGAATGATTTCCAATCAATCACCAGATTCTCAAACATCCTTCTCAAATATCTCTGAACGTGATTTGGGTCTAACAACCAGGAGTAACATAAATCAGGAACTCAACAAACGTAACAGGAAACTTTCTTGACTCATGCATCCTTGCCTTAGAATAAGGGCAGAGCTGGGGGTTCATAGTCAAAGAGTCTTATAGTGATCAGAGAAGTTGGGTTGCTGTCTTCTGCCGCTCGTGGGGTTGCCAATGTCTCATGTGATCCCTCTTGGCTGTGTTTCCTACCAGTTCTCCTCTTTCTAGCTTTCTAGCTATGCTGCTATAGCTAATGCTGCCGGGGTCTCATGCTAACTTGGCATCAGTGATTGACATGGCATCAGTGATTGTTAATAAACAAATGTGCTCTTAATCAATAACTAATTACATTTTCTGTTTTCTCTCCGAGCTGTGTTCCGGCAGTTTTCCGGCCCCAACCACATGAGATGTCATCTGATGGAGCTCCACTGTGCATAATTCCACATTTTAATTCGACCATTGAACTCCATGGACTTTAGTTTCGCTCTTAGATTTATCATCATACCCAGGCCACTTAATGACGATGTGGCATACTTCACATTCTATTCGAACTTTGACTCCATGACTTTAGTTCGCTCTTAGATTTAACATCTACGCCACCCAAGGAGGTTGGGTCCCTTTTTGAGTCTTGGTCCTCCCGAGGTTTCTTCCTAGAACTAGGGAGTTTTTCCTTTCCACTGTCGCCCTAGGCTTGCTCAATTTGGGATTGGACGTAGTTATTAGGAGATAATCTAAACTTGTAAAGTTGCTTTGAGACAATGCTCCATTGTAAAAAGCGCTATATAAATAAATCTGACTTGACTTGACTTGACTTTCTTGCAAACCAGGAGGACAAACAATCGAATAAAAGCTAACAGAAAGAGTCTTAGGTAAGATGGAGCATTGAGTGGGTGACTGGAACATGTAGTCGCTGCCCTTCCACGAGCCGACAGGAGACCTAATGGTTGGATAAACGTTGGAGCATATTACCAAAACTGAAGGGACCTGTGGACGAAAAATTCATAGAAAGGCAAAGAACAGGGTAAACAGACAATGGCGCTGAAGGGATCGCAGTGTCATAACATTTTTAAAAAGATGTATTTTTCCATTTTAACCCCACTTATCCCAGAGAGGCTCGAACGGAATACGGTGCCATCTCATGGCGTGTTCCCTGAAGGGGGCACCAGTATGCAGGCCTGTACAGGGGTCACAGTTGCAGCTCTGGCGGTGGCGTCACTCCCTCAGATACAACCGAAACAGCCGGAAAAACGCCACTGAAACCCAGGTCACAGTGGTGCAAATTGCCCTGTGCCATCCTTACAGGACTTACAAGACTTTTATATGATCAAATCCATCTTGTAGACCGCCTGTGAAGGACATTGCTACATTTTATCGGGATAGTTTATACTCTGGTCATGTAATATGGTATAAAATCCCAGCTGCTACTCTGCTAACGCTAAGCGTAGCGGTTTCACCATTATGGATGCTGTTTAGCAGCGCAAAGCATGGATTACTATTTTGACAAATTTTTAAACTCTTCACTAAGTTCCACCCCTATATTTTGTTCATACGTTACTATTTTTCTTACTAATGTCTGATAAATCTATTAATGATTCTTTTCAGCTAATAGACGTTGCTAAGGTGATGCTACACTAATGGGCGTCGGACATATTTGATCTAAATGCATAGATCAGATAAATAAAAACAAGTACGTGTTGTAAACAGAGATCGTTCTGGATTCTGCAGTTTAATCTGGCAGCTCTGCAGCGGTTTGACCGAGGTAAAAGCAAGCAGGAAAGAAAGCGTACTGTCAGAAAGAAGAATCGGTTCGTTCGAATCGATTCAATATAAACCTACGCAAGTTGTGATTCGTTTGATTCGTCACTCTCCACAAAAAAGCGTCAGTACGCATTTTTTAAAAGCTAGGACCATTATTGACTTTCAATTTGACCAGGGGAAGTGGTGGTGCAGTGGCTCAAGACCTGGTATCGGATTCACAAAAGTGTCTTAAGGAAGAAAATCTTCTTAAATGTGTGCTCATTCTTAAGAAAACAGTTCTGATGATCTTATTCTTCATAAAACTTCTTGAGAATGATCTTTTCCCCTAACTCTTTTATTAAGAGCAATTCTATGAATGAGTGGTATTCTTGAAAACGTGTTTGTAAAATGTTTTTATAACCTTACGATACCCTCACGCTTGTCTTAGGCTGTAAGAGTTGAAGGTAAGCATTGAAATTTAAAACTTTAAACAGTTTAGGTATTGGAAATAAGAATAACGTACTTTCAACTCAAAAGCATAAAAGCCTTTCGAGGGAAGGTCGTCCTTAAAATGCAAAAGTTGACTTCATTGGGAAAGCTGCTGCTTTAATTAACTCCACCCAACAATTTTCCAAGGAGTTTTTTTGTCCTTTTGGCCACCTCTATTTCTTGTTTGCAAATTTTTTTGGTTTGATGTCCTTAAACTAAATAATGGAAATATTGGTAAATCCAGTAAAAAATGTGTCTCGCAATGTGTATTGTAAACTGTAAAATGCAACATAGCCTACATAAAACAATGATGATTTTTCAAGATCTGAATTTAAGAACACTCTTGTGAACGTCTTAGTGTTTGCTTAAGAACCTTTGCAAGTTTTTTCTTCAGAAAGCTTTCGTGAATCCTGCCCCTGGTTCTGCCAAAGCAAGCGCCTTAACAGTCAGTTTTTGGATTGTACAGAGTGAGATTGTGTATGAGTTTCTGCTTAATGCTGTTTGTTTAAACCTGGTTTGGATTGTTAGAAGAGCTCTGAGTAGTCCAAGCTCATTAAATATTAATTCATTATAAAAAAGCCTTTCGGGTGGCATAAATTCCTGCTGTTGCACTTGTGTGTTGACTTTTTATGATTGTGCCTGTAGGGTTCATTAGTGTTGTCACTGTGCAATCTTATTTATCGTTGATTTATACTGAATTGATTTAAAACAATAAATTGGGCGTTGGGTAAGAATTAAGAGCTATTATAAAACTAATTTTAAAACGATTACTTAACAGACATCAAAAATAAGTGGCACATGTAGGTTGGTGGAAAGTGACACTAAACAGGAGCTGCCAAGGACATGGTGTTCGGTGTGGTTACCGCGCCCTACGATGGACACCACCCAGGGAGCACTTGTTCCTGCGTCTAATCAAGTGAGCACCAATTTTTTTGTCTCAAGCCAACATTTGAACAAGCTTGCAATCAAACCCTGTTATCCGAACGGACCTCGTTCTAGAAAATGGTCCTGATGATGAACATTCGGATAATAAATTGAACAAACCCCTTTGAGTTTGACACAGCTTTGTCTTATGCAAACCCCTGGTGTTATTATTATTATATTAGAGTCTTAGTTAGACTAAGGTCATGTAACTTTTGGAAGTAAATGATGGTGATGATTCTGTTTCCCTTCTTCTCTCAAACGTAATCAGAAACACCACATAAAGTCACCTGAATATAAACAACAACGTCTATTCTAAACATTTTTATTTTTAAATGTGAAAACAGAAGAATCTTCTTCTCCTTCTTCTTCTTCTTCTTCTTTCGGCTTCTCCCTTTATCAGGGGTCAGAAGAATCATCATAATAATTAATGATTTTGCACACATGTTAAAGTACAGCAACAACCTTAACATCAGACTATACAAAATAAATCGTGTTCATTGATTGGATCCTGAAGGAGAAGAGAAAGAACTTGCTTTTCTCTGTTAGCCAATCAGAGTGCAGATTTTATTTAGGCATGTAGAGAACGGACTGATTTATTCTGTTTGAATGTTTGAATGATTGTTGATAATCAATAAAGATTAAAAAAAATGTTCAGTTTATAATTAACTTTACATCAGACAGATCCGCTGGTCTCAAGTCCTCCTTGCCCCGAGACCAAGACAACACGGAGTCCAAATGTGGTCGAGACTGAACTACTACAACACTAGCACCATTTTACAACAAACAAAGGCTCGAACACCTTTCTGGATGAACTGCAAGGTTTCAGAACATAACTGTCCAGCAGTGGCTTAGAGGTTACAGCTCTGGACTAGTAAGGTCAAATCCCAGCTCCACCAAAACTGCCAAAAGGCCCTTCGTTTTGTGTGAATGTGTCATATTTTTGGACATTACTGTAACAGACTTGTCTACAAAATTGTCCACAAAAATGATAACAAAATTGTCTCATTTATGATCTTGCTAGATGTTCAATTACCTGACTGATACACCCCCAAATTTGTTGAGACTTAAGGGACCCAACAGTGGAACCTGTGAACTCTCGACCTTCTGGTCAGTAAGAATAATTCCACTTCATTTTCTTTAGAAAGGCCCAAAAGAGGATTTGCTGCAGCTTGATCTGCAGCGTGAATGTAGTCGGTTCACTCATGAATGAGAATCGATTCTCTGCCCGACTCTCTGTAGGAGGAATCGCTAAGTAAGGAGCCGATTCGTGGGCGAGCCCGCGCGTCTGTACGTGGGGAACTGCGCTCCTTTCGAGTCTGTTCACAGAACGATCAGGATGAAGAGGAGGACGCAGATCTTCTGACGCTTTTTGATTCCTCTCCGCTGGATGAATGACACCGTTTGGATTGTGTGAAGATCTGCCGAGCATTTTGGACTGACGGAGGGAGAGGCTGGAGACCATCCGCGGGGAGCAGGAACAGGAGCTTTCGTTCGTTACGCCGTTTTCGGGATTGTTTGATTTCGCTGGGAATAGGAATAATGCCTTCACATCTAAGGTTCAGGAGAAAATCCTTCATCGGGCTCCTCTTCCTCTTCTCTCTCTCCACATCGGTGCTGTACTTCGTCTACTCTGCTCCTGGGATCGGTGAGTCTTTCAGCGCGAGCCATCTTCATTAGGGACGCTGTAACACACATCATACATTCTCTATAACACACATCATACATTCTCTATAACACACATCATACATTCTCTATAACACACATCACACATGCCCTATAACACACATCACACATTCTCTATAACACACATCATACATGCTCTATAACGCACATCATACATTCTCTATAACACACATCATACATGCTCTATAACACACATCATACATTCTCTGTAACACACATCACACATTCTCTATAACACACATCATACATGCTCTATAACACACTCATACATTCTCTATAACACACTCATACATGCCCTATAACAACACATCAACATTCTCTATTAACACACTCATACATGCTCTATAACACACATCATACATTCTCTATAAACACAATTCACACTTCCTATAACACACATCAATACATTCGCTATACACACATCATACATGCCTTATAAAACACATCATACATTCTCTTAACACAAATCATACATCCTGTAACCACATCACCATTCTCTAGTAACACACAATCATACATTCTCTATAACACACATCATACATTCCTCTGTACACACATCACCTCCTCTATAACACACATCATACATTGCTATAACACACATACATGCCCTATAACACACTCACTACATGCTCTATAACCACAATCAGCATTCTCACATTCTCTGTACACACATCCCACATTCTCTATAAAACCACATCATACAATGCCCTATACACACATCACACATTCTCTATAACACACATCCATACATGCCTCTATAACACCATCATCATTCTCTATAACACAATCACACATTCTCTTATCACACACACTCATAACATTCTCTATACACAAATCATACATTCTCTGTACACACATCACACAATTATCTATAACACACATCATACATTCTCTATAACACAACTCATACATCTCTATAACACACATCATACATTCTCTATAAACACATCATCATACATGCTCTTAACACACATCACACACACATTCTCTTAACACACATCATACATTCTCTATAACACACATCATACATGCCCGATAACAAACACACAATAATACATGCTCTATAACACACATCTGATACATTCTCCTCTGTAACATCACATCACAACATTCTCTATAACACCATCATAACTTCCCTGTAAACCACATCACACACATTCTCTAGAACCACACCATCATACATGCTCTAATAACAAACATCATCAAAAACATGCTCTATAACACACATACATGCCCTATAACACACATCAACACATTCTCTATAACACCATCTACATTCTCTATAAACAACACATACATGCCCTATAACACACATCATACATCTCTATAACACACATCACACATTCTCTATAACACACATCTTACATTCTCTATAACACATCATAACTGCTCTATAACACCATCATACATTTCTCTGTAACACAACATCACACACATTCTCTATAACACACAAGACATCATACTTCTCTATAAACACACACATACATTCTCTATAACACAACATACATTCTCTATAACACACATCACCTGCCCTATAACACACATCACACATTCCTCTATAACACACTCAATAACAATGCTTGCTCTATAACACACTCAACATTCTCATACACACATCATACTGCTCTAATAACACACCATCATACATTCTCTAATAACACTACACATAAACATTGCTCTATAACACAACATCATAATTCTCTTACACACTCATAAATTCTCTATAACCAATCATACATTCTCTGTAACACAATCATAACATTCTCTATAACACCATCAGACTTCTCCTGTAACACACAAATGCACACATTCTTATATAAAACACATCATCATGCTTCTATAACACACTCATAACATTCTTCTGTACCCACATCCAATACATTCCTATAACACAATATACAGTCTCTAAACACACACATCATACATTCTCTATACACACATCATACTCTCCTATAACACAATCATACATTCTTTCTTTAACACCCATCACACTTCTCTAGAACACACATACATGCTCTATAATACACCATCAACATTCTCTATAACACACATTCATACATTCCTCTATAACACACATCATAATGCTCTAACACACATCTACATGCTCTATACACAACATCATCATCCTCCTAGAACACACATCATACAGCTCTATATACAACAACATCATACATTCCTCTGTAACACACATCACACATTCCTCTATAACACACATACATGCTCTATAACACCATCAACATTCTCTATAACACACATCACACATTCTCTATAACACACATACTGCTCTATAAAAACACACAGTCATACATTCTCGATAACAACACACTCATACATTTTCTCTATAACACACATCAATCATGCTCTATAAACACACATATACATGCTCTATAACCACATCAATACATGCTCTATAACACACATCACGCATCTCTATAACACACATACATGCTCTTAACACACATCATACATTCTCTATAACACACATCATACATTCTCTATAACACAACATCATACATCTCTATCCACACATCATACAGCTCTATAACACACATCATAATTTCCTATAACACACGCATCCATACTCTATACACAAACAATCATACATTCGCTATAACAACACAATATAACATGCCTCTATAACACACATCACATGCCTCTAATAACCAACCTCATAACATTCTCTAAACACACATCATACATTCCTATTACACACATCATACATTCTCTATAACACGCATACATTCTCTATTAACACACTCCACTGCTCTATACACAAACACTCATACAGTTCTCTATGAACACACATCATACATTCTCTATAAACACACATCATACTTCTCTATAAACACCTCATACATTCTCTATAACACACATCATACATTGCTCTATAACACAACACATACATCTCTATAACTACACATCATACAGTCTCCTATAACACACATCATACATTCTCTATAACACACTCACATCACGCTCTATAACAACAATCATACATGCTCTATAACACACATCACACATTCTCTATGACACACATCATAAATACATTTCTCTATACACATCACACCACGCTCTATAACAACACATCATAAATTCTCTATAACAACACGCACACATTCTCTATAACACACATCATACATTCTCTATAACAACATCAATAACATTTCTCTATAACACACTCATACATTCTCTATAACACAACATCATAACATTCTCTATACACCATCACACACGCTCTAGACAACACATCATACATTCTCCTATAACACACTCATACATTCCTCTATTAACAAACACATCATACATTCTCTATAACACACATCATACATTCCTCTATAAACACACATCATACATTCGCTATAACACACATCATACAATTCTCTATAACACACATCATACATTCTCTATAACACACTCATACAATTCTCTATAACCACATCACAACACGCCTATAACACACATCATACATTCCTCTATAAAACACATCAACATTCTCTATAACACCATCTACATTTCTCTAATACACACATCCACACACGCTCTATAACACACATCTACTCTCTTACACACATCATACTTCTCTATAACACCACTCATGCATTCTCTATAACCCACATCACATTCCTATAACACATCATACATTCTCTATAACACCCAGCATACATTCTCTATAACACACTCATAACATTCTTCTATCAACACGACATCATACATCTCTATACACACATCAACATTCTTCTATAACACACACATCATACATTCTCTATAGCACACATCATACATCTCTGTAACACACATCATACTTCTCTATAACACAACATCATACATGCTCTATAACACACATCAATACATTCTCTATAACACCCCATCACACAATTCTCTATAACACACATCATACATTCTCTATAACACACATCATACATTCTCTATAACACACATCATACATTCTCTATAACACACATCACACATTCTCTATAACACACATCATACATTCTCTATAACACACATCACACATGCTCTATAACACACATCATTCCTGCTTGTTAGGATAATTGCTGTCTCTAAATTGCCTCAGCATGTCTGACTTGTGTTGATGCAACTTTAATCCTTTCCTGAACAGCCACAGATGCAATTTTAAATAAACAATTAAACACAAACACACCCACCCACACACACACACACACACACACACACATTGCGGTAGGTACATACTAAACACGCCCCTTTACAGCTGTCCTGAATATGCCTCATGAGTATTGACACGCCCTCCTATAGTAAGCACCCATGCTTGTCAGAGTACTCACACACACACACACACACACACTCACACACACACTAACTAGACAGCAGGTGGACTGCCGGTATTTTATTTTTTTTCATAAACTATTTTTTGCGGTGTTTGAATTAAATTTTTATTGTTTATTATTAGCAAAAAACAATAATCTCTAAAACAATAAAATAAAATAAAATAATTAATAGGTTTAATTGTCAAAAGAGGCAGCTTTTATCGCTTTTTTGTGTCATATTTAAGCATGTAATGATGGCAATATTGTTTTAAAAAAAACAACTAAAATTAAAATGATTAAATTAATGATAAAATAAATATATCTATAAATAAATATATATATATATATATATATACTTTTTTTTTTATATATATATAATATATATAATGTAGAAGCACTGGTAAACAGGCCTGGAAACCTGATGCTGCTTGTTGCTGAGTTACCATTCAAAGGTCGCTATTTTATTGCAGCAATTATCCTTATTGCGTCTGTTTCCCTGATCTGCTGTTGTAAGAACACACTGAGCTTGCACAGACGTCCTTAAAAAACCCCGAGGTTAAGGGTTTAAGGATTATTTCTTCTTTATGTCAGACTAAATATTTATTAACGTGAACAACATCATTAGAATAACACAGTAATTAATAAGGTACGTATCAGTCATGCAGGCTGGTCCAAAGGTTCACCTGCACTAACAGCTTTAATGAGCTGAGATATCAAAACCACAAACCTAAACGTGCTAACACTTTAGGAGGTGTGTGTGTGTGTGTGTGTGTGTGTGTGTTTCGGCATGAGACTGGCGTATTTATAACAATACGTAACAACAGGAGGACGTTTTAGGATCTTATTCTATTCTGTCCTGGTTCTTCCTTATTTAAAACAATATATCGAATAAAACAAGAACGATTCATGTTCCTGTTCTGTAACTTCACATTTTAGGATTCTTATTCTTTCCCCCATGTTTTAAACCCACTCAAACCCGGGCCCCTACGGAGGTGGGCTGGTGTATTTGACCAGCACATCTCTGTTTTTTAATAGTGATATTTAATAACCTGATGAGGAAAACATCATGGTTTAACTCCTGGACTGCTTTGGGGGATTTATAACATTCACGTGCATCTGGCAACCCTGTCTTGTAAGTGCGTGTTCTGTACGCCCCCTCTTACAGATGTATGAATTAAAAACCTGCACTTTTTGGCAGCTCATCAGTCCCTGAGTCTCAGATAAAGAAGCACTGAGTTGCATGAGATGGTGAGAGGTTCAGACGGTGTGCCGTGGGTGATCTAAAAATGACTGACAACACAAGGAACAAAGGAGTTCAGCACCTTTGCAGAGGCTTTGCCCGTCTGCTTTCAGTCATACAATCATAAAATGCAGAAATCATTGCCAACCACATGAGAAGAAACAATGAAGGCTGGAACTTCCATTGTGGGTTTTGTGGAAATTATTTAATGAAGTGAAATTAGAAACTGATGGACGATTGGTAAAACAAACAAGTCAGTCCTAAAATAAACTCTGAGCCTCATTTAACGTCACAAACCCATTATAAATATTAAAGCCCGGCGGATACAGGATGTTTGAGACCGATATTGGCCAGTTTTCCCAAACATTTGTTATGTGTAGGTATTTCAAGATTCAAGATTCAAGATTCAAAGATTGTATTGTCATTTGAACAGTAAGGAAACAGGTTTTGTGTACAATGAAATCCTTTCTTTGCCCCACACCAAGAATGTCAAATAGAAAAGAAAAAAAATAAAGAAAAATACAATGAAGCAACAATAATAATAATAATAATAATAATAATAATAATAATAATAATAATTAAAAAAACCTAAATAATTAGTACAAAAGTAAGTAGTACAAAAATTACCGCCATATATAATATGGATATTATTATGAGCAGTGGGAGCCTGGCTATTATTTACAGCAATAAAAAAAGAACCCTCGCCAAAACGTGTTTTATTGTCATAAGTAAAATTTCAACAGAATAAGAACTATGTATAAACATTTATTTTAGAAATATTTAAAAATATGTTAATTGTTTTCTTGAGATAGAAAAATGCTTTAAAAATGTATTTCTTTATAAAAAAGTAAAAAAGTAAAAAAAGTAAAAATATTTATTTTATTTACTGTTCTTTATTTTAATGCTTTTTTATTTATTTGAATAAAATATTTTCTTTTTTTTCATTTTATAAAATATATATATATTGTCTTTTACTAAATATTTATTGTTAATTGTTAAAATAATAATTAAAATAATAATTGATTTATAGTAATATTGTTTTATTTATTAAAAAACTGCAATTAAAATGATTAAATTGTTTTCTTAAAATAAAAAATAGTAAAAAATGATTACATTATAAAACATTTTAAAATATTCAACATATTTATTGTTCTTAAATTTTTTGCTTTTTTATTTAATGAAATGTTATTTTTTATTTTATACAATATTTGTATTGTTTTTATTATATTATATTATATTATATCGCTGCAATATCGATGCTGCAAAATATTTCGCAAAATATCGCAATATTTATTGTCGTGATATGCTCTATGGATTATATTGCTTTTCCAATTAAAATATAGATTTTTTTGAAGGAAGAACAAACGTGTTAAACACATTTCCAGTCTCCGCTCCTGTAGGTGGCGCAGTACAGTGTTTTGATTCGGTTGGTCCTCTGAATGTCGTAACTTGCATTTCAGCTGTATTTATACTTTCAGTGAACTATGTGGAATATGGGCCGATGATATCGGCACGCCGGTTAATCAGTCGAGCTCTAATGATCGGAATGGTTAAATCATTCTGGATGATTTATTGCTCTGTTTGGGTTCCTCATCGTGCACTCAGACCGTCTGCCAGGCTTCTGTTCTATTCTGGTCTACCACATGCACGCTAATGCGTTTGCTTCTGGTCTCATGAGGCCTGCAAGATGATGCAGCCAGTAATCAGGATGCAACGTGTTTAAGCGTGAGCCGGTCGGTCCTGCTTTGCCCCTGCAGCCGCAGAGAGAGCGTGGGCGCCTGGCAGACGAATCCTGACGGTGCAGCAGGACAGCAGACTGATAGCAGGGCACTGCATTTACGTAACACCATTCTCTGTCATGTGCCCGTCTCTCTCAGCCGCCTGAACTGGCACCGCGTCGTTCTCGCCGTAATCGGTGACAGCGTTTGTTACGTCTTGCATCTGTTATTTGATATTTTTTTTAAGCCACTTTTTTGCAGAACGGTTCTCAGGTTTGCTGAGTGTGTTTTTGTGCTGCTGACTCCCGGAGTTTGTCCTGACCTTCATATTCTGCACAGTAGTTCGTTCGCAGACGGTTAGATGCTTGACCAGAGCCGTCCTTAACAGCCACCGATTCTGATATCATCTGTAGATCCAAGACTTTTGAGCCACATCCATTTTTTTATCGTAAAGCTTTTTACTTTTGTTTTTCATACCGAATGTTTTAATGGTTATCGGTCTTTGCTGTCGTCACCGTCTCTGCATGAAAGCCCTGATAACATAGTGATGATAAAGATAGCAAAGATCTTTATGGCTTTCTGAGAAGCAGAGGCTGATGGATGTCTGTCGAAACTCAACAGCGCTGAGGTTAAGGTGATAAACTGGTGTCTTTATCTGACAGCTTCTCAGATCCCCTTTTTTTGGTTCACTACAGACCAGAGCAGACAGAGCAACACACTCGAGTACAGGTGGTTCCTGCCTTCGATCAGGAACCACATGAACAGGACCTACAGGTGGTTCCTCGGCGATTCCTGATTGGATTAAGCAGGCTCTGTTTAAACTGCTGAATTCATTTATGTTTACGATTACAGTAATAATATAAATCTAATGAACACGCCTCTGCTTCCTCTCTTTATTAGTTACCCCTTACTAAGTACAACCGCTGAGGAATGTACACACTTAGGTTCGTAAATAAGAAGACGCCTAAGTATTCCAAGTTTCTAAGTAAATACTGAGCATGTTTGCGCTGTAAATGAGGACAGACTGTGTCATGCTCTGCTTGTATTGGTGGTTTTTTATGAATGGATGAATGGCAGGTGAGGGTTTGATTCAGAGTCAGGCTGGAGGAAGGATGTGTGGTAACAGACCTAAACGGGAAGTTTCAAAAGCGAAAGGCGGACATTAAGGAAGCTGGGTGTTTCAGGACCTGTCGATTTCAAACTTATTGAAATCATGTTGAAATTTGGAAGCTGGTATAATAATTAGATTAGAATTATAATCTGTAATGCTGCACAGGTTATGAGATCCAGGTTCGATTCTTCGGCCTAATTGAATCCTGAGTTGACTCACGAATGGAACTGAAGAGGAGGATCGATCCTGGTTCCGTGGTCTTTTTTTAAGAAAATCTACAGGCTCTTCATCTTGTAACATAATGCTAAAATCAGATTTGCACGACTCGGGTAATGATCGGATTTCTAATTCCACAGTAGCTGTTTAATTCCGAGGTTGCCAGATCAAGCGAGTTAAAAACCAACCAGGTCAATGTGAAAAGGTTGCGAAGTCTCAAAGAATGAAGGAGGTCCTGGCAACCGTGTTACTGAGGTCCCTTTATCGGATTTCTTAATCTGATTAATAATCGGACTTTTAAGTGCATGTAAACACACTCACTGTTTACGACCTGATCATTGGATCTCGAGCAGTTGTAGCAGAAGGTTGCGAGTTTAAATCCCACGACTCGTACTCATTCACCCCCAGGGGGCAGCTTAGAGCTGGAGAATGTCTTGTGACGTCGAACATGATGTGCTCTGTATTAAAATCGTCAGTGGATTGATTAATGGGGCAGGTGTCGCTTTCTTTTAGAGGGTTGTAGGGTCAAACCCCAAGCATCTTCTCTCAATGCTGACTCGCTTTGCTTAAGGATCTGAAAACAAACAAATGACCCTCCTTTTAGTCCCAGCTTTGAATCCAAATGATGTTGTTACAGCTCACAGGCCGGTGACGCTGCAGGTTCAATAATTAACGCAGCAGCAGGAGTGTGTGAGCGGCCGGCCATGGGTTCAGGTTACTTTGGGTGGGGACGCTGGGGTTAAACGCCTTTCTGCTCCAGCCTAAAGCATAGCCTGTACGCTTTTTGAAATATTTATTAGGATTGGATGGTGGATGGACTACATTGAGGCGGGAGGATATCTCAGTTTTTGGTGAGGTCTTCATCCCAGTGAGGGTCACTATGGCAGGGCAATTATGGTTAGGCAACTAGGGTTAGTGTTTCGTGTTAGGATTAACGTGTCGGATTAAGGGTTAGGATTAGTGTTTGGGGTTAGGGTTAAGTGTTAGGATTGGGTTTAGGGATAGTGTGAGTTTTTAGTGTTGGTTTGGGGTAGGTTTTAAGGTTAGGGTTAGAATTAGTGTTTAGGGCTAGGATTGGCATTTAGGATTATGGGTAAGAGTTAGGTTTTAAGGTTAAGGTTAGTGTTTGGGTTTAAGGTTAGGATTAGCATTTAGGGTTAGGGTTAAGTGCTAAGTCAGGGTTTAGGGTTAGTGTTAGTTTTATGGTTAGAATTAGTATTTAGGGTTATGGTTAAAGGCTAGGGTTAGGGTTGAGTTAGGGTTACAGTGTTTAGAATGAGGGTTACGCTTAGTGTTAGTTATTAGGGTTAGAGTTAGGTTTAGTGTTTAGGGTTAGGGTTAAAAATTAGGGTTAAGGGCTAGGGTTAGGTTTTAGGATGAGGGTTAGAATTATTGTTTAGGACCAGGATTGGTGTTTAGGATTAAGGGTTAGGGTTAGGTTTAAGGTTAGGGTTAAAAGTTAGGGTTAAGGGTAGGGTTAGAATTAGCATCTAGGGCCAGGATTGGTGGGTTTAGGGTTAGGATTAGCGTTTAAGGTCAGGGTTAAGTGTTAGGATAGGGTTAGTTTTTAGTGTTTTGGGTTAGGGGTTATGGGTTAGGGTTAGAGTTATAGCAGGGTTAATGATTAGGATCAATGTTGTGTATTTTGAGTTAAGGGTTAGGTTTTAAGATTCGGATTAGTGTTAGGTTTTAGGGTTAGAATTAGTGTTTAGGGCTAAGATTTGTGTTTAGGATTAAGGGTTACTGTTTGGGCTTAGGGTTAGGATTAGCATTTAGGGTTAGGGTTAAGTGTTAGGATAGGGTTAGGGTTAGCGTGAGTTGTTAGGGTTGGAATTAGTGTTTATGGTTAGAGTTAAGGCTAGAGTTAGGTTATAGGGTTAGGATTAGTGCTTAGGGCTAGGACTGGCATTCAGGATTAAGGGTTTGGGTTAGGTTTTAAGGTTAAGGTTAGTGTTTGGGTTTAAGGTTATTATTAGCATTTAGGGCTAGAGTTAAAGTTAGGGTTTAGGGTTAGGGTTAAGTGTTAGGATAGGGTTGGTTTTTAGTGTTTTGGGTTAGGGTTTGAGTTAGGTTTAGTGTTCAGGGTTAGGGTTAGGGTTAAGGGCTAGGGTTAGGTTTATCGTTTAGGGTTAGGGATAGTTTTTATGGTTAGGATTAGTGTGTAGGATCAGCGTTTGAGTTAGGATAAGTTTAGGGTTACAGTTAGGAGTTAAGGCTTAGGATTAGTGGTTAGGATTAGTGTTGACGGTTAGGAGTTAGGTTTAGCTACACGATAGCCAGTGAGCTACTGTACTGTACATTATAGTGTGTTAGCATACTATGCCGTGTTCAGCTGAGGAGCTGCAGACCCTCTGTTTGGTTGCCAACAAAATCGAGCTTAAACTGGCACCACATCACGGGAAGATTTACCAAGAAATCTGTGTTACAACTGATCTAGTGCAAAAAGTATTTATTTCATCTAGAAAATGAGTTAAAAGTGTCACGAGGGGGGCTAAAACTTTAGCCTGAGACCGTGTGAAACCTTCTCAGTGAGCGCGTTAAGTGTGTTTGACATTTAGGAAATTTCAGGGGAGTGATCTGACAGGAGTGACGCATTTCACCCAGGCACCATTTAGTTAAGAGAAACCGCAGACTTGCTACCGCTCCACCCCCAACCTCACCTACACACACACACACACACACACACACACACACACACACACACACACACACACACACACACGCTTCCCCATCCCCCATGCCTTTGACCCTAGAGAAATTTAGTCGTCCCTGCAGAGGTGGGAAAAGAACAAGAATCAATTCAAGTCAAATGTATTTCTGTAGTGCTTTTTATAACACAGCATTGTCTCAAAGCAGCTTTACAAATATGCTGGTTCAAAGCCCGGCGACAGTGGCAAGGAAAAACTCCCCAAACGTTACAGGGAAGAAACCTTGCTAGAACCAAGACGGGGCAGCCATTAGCGCCGGGAATCCTGCACGAAACGTTCTGTTTACATTATCGGAGGAACCCAGGTGCTCCCGTCAGCCCCCTGAGCCTTGACGTCCCATCGCCGCCCGTCCCCTGACGATAAGCACTTGAACGCACGGCCAGGTCTGCGCATCCCCCGACGTGACCTCGATCCCCCGGAGCCTCCATCTCGCATCGCCGGCTCCGATTTTGGGTTTCCGGGAAGCCCGTGAGATTCGGCGCACAAAACAGGCGGCGGCTAATTAATTATTCAGCAGTAATGAATTCTCTTCTTACAGAGGAGCGACAGTCAAGCTTCGGGCCATGCAGCAGATTCGGACGATTATAGTAATCGGAATACTATTTACATTTAGCAGATTCTCTTATCTAGAGCGACTTATTACTGGTAATCCATGTGACTGTGGGCTCAGCGTTGCCCAAGGACCTGACAGTGCCAGCTTTTCAGGGGTGGGATTTGAACCCTGGACCTTCTGTTGCACAGCCCAGTCCAAAATTAGTATCTGTCCACTTATCTGTCTCCTGTTTTGTATTTGTCTGCTACACCCATATTTACATTTAGTCATTGAGCAGACACCCTTATCCAGAGCGATGTACAACTCATAAAGTCATACAGTCCGAGCAGTTGTGGGTCAAGGGTGTGTGTGTGTGTGTGTGTGTGCGCTCTAGATATATAATATATAAGTTCTATGTATAAATATATAGACATATTTACATCTGTATATAGATATAAATAACGCACCCAGATAGAAATGTGGGATTTCTGCAAAACTCTTCATGCAGGTCTGTACTGTGGGGCAAAAAAGTATTTGGTCAGCCACTGATTGTGCAAGTTCTCCTACTTAGAAAGATGAGAGAGATTTGTAATTTCCATCATAGCTACACTTCTTTTTGAAGACTTACAGGAAACGTTTGCCCTCTGTCATTGCCAAGAAAGGTTATGTTACAAAGTATTGAGTTGAACCAAATTTATTGACCAAATACTTATTTTCCACCATACTTTACAATTAAATTCTTTAAAAAAAATTTCCTCATTTTGTCTCTCATAGTTGAAGTGAATGAAACTTACAGACCTCTCTCATCTTTCTAAGTAGGAGAACTTGCACAATCAGTGGCTGACCAAATACTTTTTTGCCCCACTGTATATCATTACGTTCACACATAAAGTTTCAGCCGACAAACAGCAGGTCGGGCACATACACTTACGAAAGTCATTTACAACTTGGTACAAATAAGAGGAGGAAAATCATCCACGGGAACAAATATAGTCTCTAAACACGTCAGGCGAGTTAGAACAGTCTACGAAAACATGCTCAGGAAGGGCTATACTGCGTCCGGAGATCAGCAAGGGCTAAACCGCAGAGTGCTTTGAATCTCGTTAGCGGGAGTTGGCACTTAACAGGCGGTCAGTGTAAACTGTCTAAAAATTAGAACGCACAGAATCACACCTACACTGCAGTTACCACGGAGCAGCGCTGCTCAGAAACCCGACCGCAGTTCAGCTGAGCTCAGCCGGCGGCTTCCTGTGTGGCCGGCTGGATGCTGTGTTTTCCTCATGGTGTGCACGAGAAGAGATAGTAACGTGTGCTCAGTAGTGTGTGAAATAAATAGTGCCCGTGCCTTAGAATGCCGATTGAAAAATGTGTCTGATATCATTCACTCTGTCGCTCCATCACTTTCCGTAAACGCTTTATGTTACGTTTCTATCCCGGGCTCAGAAAGAAGTACTGCAGTGTAAATCTAATATTCGAGTAAGTTACAACCCACTACTGCTAATCAGGGTCATGGGGTTGATCCAGAGCCTATCCCGAATTCACTGGGCAAAGGCAGAAGTGTGCCAGTCTAGCACAGGACTGTATATAGTTAGTATAGTTGGATGGGGTGTCCACAAACTTTTGTCCACAAAGTGTACGTACGGGTCATTTTTAAACATTAACGAAACATAAGGGGCAGCCTTTAAATAATTTAGGAAGGGGGGCAGGGCTGGCACATGCTACCCCCTAACTCGTGGAGTGTCTTATGTAAGATAATGAGGAAGTAAAGCAGAGCCCGAGGCTCTCCAGACGGCCTGTTTTGCACGATCGCTCGCAAATAAGAGCACAATGGGGCTGTCTGTGGTTTGCATGATGATTTGTTTAGCGAACGTGAACACGTGGGCAGGAGACCAAAATATCAGTGCAGAGACAGAAAGAGAGCAGAAGAGCGAAAAAGCAAGATGCTCGGCCGCAAAAAAAAAAAGCATCGACCCTCTGCGGGTGATTTTTTAAAAGCGTTAACGTCGTCCCTGATCGATACAGGAGCGCTGCCTCTGATTCCTGCCAGCTTTCTGCAGAGTCCAGACGAGGCCGCGTGACGCCGAGCGCCCTATTAATCCTGGAATTCATTAGCAATCAGTCGAGGCGGCCGCGCCCTCTCACGCCGGCAGCCAGAAATCCTCTTAACCTTTTGTTTTCTGCCACATGACTCCCTAATCCCTCTGATAAATGGAAAGTGGGAAGAATTGCCTCAGTCTTTATTTTTGTTCCCGACTGAACTCCTATTAGCCCGCTCGTCCGTGCATTGTCCTACCCGCTTAATCCAATTCGGGGTCTTGGGGAGCCTGGACGTGCTTTGCAGAAGAAAGCCCCACACGTAGGCATACGCAGAAAGGCACCAAAAGTTTGTACACTGCCTAATACTATCCAATCCATGCTCTAAAAAACATCTAAGCATACAGAAGATATTTGCATGCAATACAGGGTTGATCATTAACTGTGCCAGCGGGAACAGGTATTTATTTGGATAATTAGCATCCTAAAACCCCGGGGGAATGAGGGACCGGTCCGTGGGATGCAGGCTTTAGGTCTTCCTATACGCCGTTCAATATGGATATCTTTAATGGCTCAAAACCTGACCCTGTAATGGACTGGGCAGCCTTTGCGTCGCACGCTAAAGCTTTTAAATCTGAGCTGGAGGAGTTTCCCAGCAATTCTATGGTTCCCCCGCTGCTAAGACATCATCATCAGACTATGGGCTTCAGGCCTAACAGTCGAGGAACAGAATTTATCTAACTATTATTATACAGAAAATAAACACAAATATATTGATTGATACAATTAAATTTATTAAAAAGAAAGTTTGGGCTGTGATTTTTGAGGCTGTCACTAAGATACACTGTTCTACTAACAGAAGCAATTCGGAGTGAGATCCCGGTGTTAGAACCAAAGTCTAGGATCCTGTTATAATTTAATTAGTTAGCTGAAGCTCTTAATGTGAATCTTATCAGTCAGAAATGTTAAAGTAGCTCGGTCAGGTTAATCAGAGCCGGGCTTAACAGATCCATGAATGAAGCTCCGATCAGCCGGGGATGGTGTTTAATGAAAGACACCAAGTTTAACACCAGCAAACGCCATAAAGGAAATCAGAAAGAAGGAGCTGCTGGAACCGGCGGAGCTGCTGATGCTGTATCACCCTCCCCTAACATTTCTGGGTGATCCAGCATTTTTGGTGATGGGACTCAAACTGATCTTCAGCCTCGTTGCTCTTCAGTCGAGCTGTGACTCCATTAAGAGTCCAGGACCTTTAATCTATCCATGCAAACCATATTGTGTGTGTGTTGTTTAAAAGCTTACTGATGCTAGCATTAAATGCAGCCCTACTATGTAATTTATGAAAGAGAAGTGCAAGTGTGCATTGCTTCTGATGACGATCTACAACCGATCCGGCCGCTTCCTGTTTTTCACAGTCGGCTTTTCTCTGGGAAATCTCTGTTCCGAGGAAATCCTGGCTTAATGCCTCCCACGAGATCCCACACTCTGCATATTTTCGAGTATTTTTGTGACCCTGGTGTTTTGAGCTGGTTTGCTGTATTTGATTCATTTTCACTGAGTAGGGAACTGGGATTGGGAAGCGTGCCCGTTGTGCGTTAACAGGTATGGGACCAAGAGTTTTAGTGAGTCAAGACAGAGACTGAGACCAGTTTAAGAGATTTTTCATCATACAAAAATAAAAAGAAGAAAACTCACTAAAGAGTGATTATCTTTTAGGGGTGTGGTGCTTGATCTGCGGGGTATTCTGACCAAAGCACGTCACAGATGTTTAAAATGATAACTTGTGGGCGAAGAGGTGTGACATGTCAGCAAGCGACGCTGACATCAAACAGCAAACGTTTCAGACTCTGAGCTGGTTTGCAGGCCCTGATTGTCACCTTAATCCATTTTAAAGAGAAAGCATCCCAAGTTCTTACTTAAGGCTGCTGTACCTGGGAGGCAAATCATTTTTTCCTCAGTGGTTGCAGTCATGAGTGTAAACTTCCTCGTGCAGGTAGCCGCGATGAAACCCGCCGATTCCGGATAAGATCTAATCTGTGATCTAAGATCTACATCTGAGCATTGAAGCCTCGTTCAAGATCAGTGTTTGCATTTCAAATTCTAATGAATAGAAAAAGAGCTGGAACTAATCTGGAATCTGATATGATCTCTAAGCAGCATTTGTAACTCTGGGTGTTTATTAAGCCGAGGAAGAGAAAGTAATATGTAAAGCTTAATGAGTTTCGGCATGCAGAGTGAGAAATCGCAGACGATCCTCAATCCAGAAGCTCTCCAGATCCTTTCTCAAGTCTGGTGCTGAGACTGAGCGTCTGTACTTGGCACAATCCAGTCCGTTTTGTCTGCTCGAGCTCTGGTCGCGTAGATTGCTTGGTTTTGTGACGCGGTGTGAGATTCCAGGGCAGATTTAGACGAGGCCAACGATCCCAGATTTGATCTTTTATTATTGTTATGTTTCATAAAAATGCGAACCAGGCCGGGAAATTCCAAACAAATCGTCTCACGTCCGGGTTCGAGGGAGCATTCCTTTTACGCCAAACCCATCTTTAGCCTTCGCAGAGCTTTAGTAATCGTAGAGCCGAATTCTGGTAGAGTCTAGTAAACGTCTGGTGCTTTGTGGTTCCATTAAACTGCATGTCTTCTGGTCTTTTAAATAGTTTGTTGGCATGAATGTGGCATCTAATTGTAGATTTGGAAAACTCGGTGATCCCCCAAATCCTCTGCAAATCTAGAACATGATCCTTGGATCCTCACAGTGTGTGTGGGTGCAAACATGGGACGGTCATCCTATTCCCTTCACTCCATGTTACATAAGCTGGGTGGCTCGGTGGTGGATTGGTTTGGTATGTTCTCCATAGTTCTACATCCTCTGAAAGCACCCACGTCTGATAAAACACCCTGTAATGCTGTAACTCTTTCTCCCAGAGAGTCATTGTGTGTGTTTTCTCCTCTCTGAAATGATACGGTTTCTTAACACGCAGCAGGATTATGACATTTTGCAAACCATTGTCTTCGTACTCCGTCCCAAAGCCTGTGTTTGTTTCTGCCCGACCTCCTAACGAGCACTCTCCTTAAAAACACTGGTGTTTTGGATACAACGCTAATCCCTCCAGCTTCCATATGTCATTAGGCAATCACGTTTCGGCTTTTGTTGTTATGGAGGCTCAGTTTGATGTCGCAAACGTCGCCATGGTGTCTCACGTCACTCCCTCGTCATCTCGGTTTGATCTCGGTCGCTATAATCGTGACAGTGGGGATTTTTCCTCAGCTGGAAGCCTTGTTTTGTTTTTGATCGGGTTTGGTTCTCAGGTGATTCTGACTAAGGTTTGAACCACTTTTGTGTGGCCCAGTTATTTTAGCTTCATACCCAGATCTCCATCATGTCCATCAAATGTGAAAAAAGTCCTCTAGAAAAATATATAATATTTCTATTTATTCTTTATACTTTATTCTTGAAATACTACCACTATTATTCTCAAAAAACTACAACTTTACTCTTGAAATATTCTGACTCTGTTTTTCAGATGTGACCACAGAACCTGGTTCCGTTAGCCATTAGAGAGCTCTAGATCTTCATGTTTGGGTTTAAATTAAAGTTTTGGAGATGTGCTGTGCCTCTCAGGAGCTACTCTCCCCTCTAATCCTCCTCCTGACTGCAGTGGTGCAGAAATCTGAGCTAAAGCTTCATCAGATTTTCACACAACTCCTCAAAGTAGATAAAGAAACCCAAGTAAAACAAACGAAACAAAAATACTAGACTTGGTTACTTTATTTGTATTTGTATTGAGGAAAACAATCCAATATTCCATTTCCATGAGGGGTAGAAGTATGTGAATGTTCAGGCCTGCCTAAACGTTTCCGCTAAGTGTTGCGTAGAGGAATTTGATCCCCTTCCTCCATACAGAACAGCTTCAGTTGTTGGTGGGATGTCGGTGGGTTTCCTGACATGAACTGCTCACTTTAGATCCTTCCACAACATTTCTATTGGCTTGGGCTGTTCCAAAACGTAACGGACCAACTTTACTCTCCTTTAATCGTTTTCCTTCGTTATTATAGCCCAGATGCAGCAAAACAGGCCCATAGTGTGATACTACCACCACCACCACGTTTCATATATATTTTTCAACACTTTACTGTAAAATAAGGTTTGTGTTACTGATTTTGGTCGACTGTAGGTTAATGTTAGTGTTTGAAACAAACAGTACAGACTCATTGGTTCCTGATATATTAACTTATGATGGATTAGTTGAACATATCCCCATCATAAATCAGGAGCTCCTGTACAGTACAGCTCCATTACTGCTGATAATGCCTCATACAGGGGGATTTTCTACAGGTCTGGAACCCATTCATTCCATTTACATTATTCCTTATGGGAACAAATTTGCTCGGTACGGTCATTTCGGTTCTCGATGAGCCGCCTGGTTACTGTGTCTCGTCTGTGAGTGAGTAACCTTAGAGAGGACACGCCCAGGCTGCAGTGCGCCGCAAGAGCCAGAGGAGGGGGTGCAGAGAGGAGATGATGGGTGGAGAGACGAAGAAGGAGATATGTAAGGAGTCTTCAGGGGACGCCCGCGCTCCCATTCTCATCTTTAATGTACACTGATGTTGTCAGAGAACAGGACTCTGGGAGTCCTTTCTAATGACGGATGGTTTATAAGATAAATTATTAAGTACTATTAAGTAAATAAGTACTACTAATCTGATAACAGTTGAAGTATGGCTTATATACGCTCAAGGAGAAGTATAAATGTGCACGCTACTAAATGTACTTAATGTAAAAACATAAAAGAATTTATTTAAAAAGACTTTCTATTTCAGTTTTTGAAGCAGGACACAGCAACAGTATCAAAACATTTTCAGAAACGAGGAACCAAAATATACAAAATACTGCAATAACTAGGCATGGTAATATTCAGTAATGCAGTCAATCCTGATCTTTAACCCAAACTACAGTTTTACCATCGACTGAAACACTCTCACTCCATTTTAGCCCAACAAACTGCAGCTTCAGCCATTTGTTACACCAGTTCTTCTTTTAAACTCCACTACACTACTGAATTAAAAATATTACGCAAAACTTAAAAAAATATTTTACAGTTTTATTCTCTAAATATTACAACTTTATTCTGGAAATATTATGACTTTATTCTCAAAATATTAGGATTTTATTCTCAAAATATTATGATTTTATTCGCAAAATATTACGACTTTATTCTCGAAATATTATGATTTTATTCTCAAAATTTTACGACTTTATTCTCAAAATATTATGATTTTATTCTCAAAA
This sequence comes from Ancistrus triradiatus, assembly GCA_025084515.1. Lineage (NCBI taxonomy): Eukaryota > Metazoa > Chordata > Actinopteri > Siluriformes > Loricariidae > Ancistrus > Ancistrus triradiatus. Next base: position 236,793 of record JAJAGP010000976.1, read on the forward strand.
TATTACGACTTTATTCTGGAAATATTATGACTCTATTTCAAAATATTATGATTTTATTCTCAAAATATTACAACTTTATTCTCAAAATATTATGATTTTATTCACAAAATATTACGACTTTATTCTCAAAATATTATGACTTTATTCTCACAATATTATGGTTTTATTCTCAAAATATTATGACTTTATTCTGGAAATATTATGACTTTATTCTGGAAATATTACGACTTTATTCACAAAATATTAGGATTTTATTCTCAAAATATTATGACTTTATTCTCAAAATATTATGACTTTATTCTGGAAATATTACGGATTTATTCTCAAAATATTATGATTTTATTCTCAAAATATTACGACTTTATTCACAAAATATTATGACTTTATTCTCAAAATATTATGATTTTATTCTCAAAATAGTACGACTTTATTCTCAAAATATTATGACTTTATTCTCAAAATATTACGACTTTATTCACAAAATATTATGATTTTATTCTCAAAATATTATGACTTTATTCTGGAAATATTATGACTTTATTCTGGAAATATTACGACTTTATTCTCAAAATATTATGATTTTATTCTCAAAATATTACGAATTTATTCTCAAAATATTATGATTTTATTCTCAAAATATTACGACTTTATTCTCAAAATATTATTCTCTTATATTCTTTACAGAATTAGAATTCACCGTTGCAGGGTTATGGATAAACCTCTGGTGTCTGTTTAATAAAAAGTGCAAAGTGTATACAGTACTGTATTTTTGGGAGTACGATGCATTGTGCTGATCAGTAATAAGACTCTTTATACTTTCAGTGTCGTACACGACTTGCTTGCATCTCAAAGATGGATCATAAATTCCTAATTGACTAAAATAGTAATAGATTGAGAGATAAAACAGATCAATAAACAGATTCATAAAAGCTATAGTAACGAGCCTGAGCTGTAAATGTAGAGAGTAAAAAGTAGAGTTTTACCTTCTGAAATGCGTTAAATAAAAGTAAAAACTAATAATATACTGAAATAGTCAAGTAGAGATGCCTATTTAAAAAAATACTGGAGTACTTGAGTAAGGAAGTTGTGTAACGTTTCCGGCCTCAGCGGGCTCTGCGGTGTCGTCACTCTCCTGTTCCTGTTAAACCAGTTACACCATTTTACCAGCGCAGTAATTTGGAGCTTACCCCATCAGACGTTGCCTAATAAGCACAGTATGGTGTACGCGGAGCGTAGCGTGTGATTGTGCTACGTAACCGGAGTGGGTAGAGACATGACACCGGGGAGTCGCTTACGCCCGCGGTTACTCTGTACGTGTTGTGTCCGGGTGTCTGCCCTCATATGTGCTGAATACTTGATCTCCAAATTACACAGTCTGTACAAACGTAATCCCAGCAGAGTCTGTTAAAGTCCGGCTCTGTAACACCCCACACGCACACACACACACACACACACACACACACACTCACACACACACACACACACACACACACACACGCACACACTCACACACACACACACACACACACACACGCACACACACACACACGCGCACACACACGCACACGCACACGCACATACGCGCACACACACACACACACACACTCACCTGCAAACACGCCCAAACAAGCAAAATCAGAAGTGACAAATAATTTTAGGAGAAAGCAGGTGTGCTCAGTTACAGAGGGAGAGAAATATTACGTCTTTATTCTCAAAATATTACGACTTTATTCTTTGAAATATTATGATTTTAATCTTGAAATACTACGAGTTTGTCCGCTCAGTCATCAGTGTGCTGTGACGTATGAAGCCGATTCAGATCGTACCCTGTAACGTGTATTTCAGCTGTTTTTATATTTTTAGTGAACTATGTGGAATATCACAATATATCGTGATACAGTACTGCTTGAAAGTTTGTGAACCCTTTAGAATTTCCTATATTTCTGCATAAATATGACCTAAAAGTAGATAAAGAGAACCCAGTTACACAAATGAGACAAAAATATTATACTTGGACCTTTATTTATTGAGGAAAATGATCCAATATTACATATTAGTGAGTGGCAAAAGTATGTGACCCTCTAGGATTAGCAGCTAATTTGAAGCTGAAATTAGAGTCAGGTGTTGTGTCTACCAAAGAATGGTTACAGAGGAATAAAGTTCATGTTTTGGAATGGCCAAGCCAAAGTCCTGACCTTAATCCAATGGAAATGTTGTGGAAGGAGCTGAAGTGAGCAGCTAATGTGAGGAAACCCACCAACATCCCAGAGCTGAAGCTGTTCTGTACGGAGGAATGGGCTAAAATTCCTCCAAGCCGGTGTGCAGGACTGATCAACAGCTACAGGAAACGTTTAGTAGAGCTGCAAGCGTTATTGCTGCACGGGGGTCCAAACCAGATACTGAAAGCAGAGGGTCACTTACTTTTTGCCACTCTCACTAATATGTAATACTGGATCATTTTCCTCAAATAAATAAATGACCAAGTATAATATTTGTCTCATTTGTGTAACTGGGTTCTCTTTATCTACTGTTAGGACTTGTGTGAAAATCTGATGATGTTTTAGCTCATATTTATGCAGAAATATAGGAAATTCTAAAGGGTTCACAAACTTTCAAGCATTCGTACCTAACGTTGTCTCAGTGGTAAATGCCCTGCGTTTGTCCTCCTTCCTCTGTCTCTGCCGTCCCTCTGTAAATCTCTCACCCATTTCTGCATGCATGTCTTCTCTCTCAGCTCCCACTGTCTTTCCATTCTGTCCTATCACCCTCTCCTACACTGTGTGTGTGTGTGTGTGTGTGTGTGTGTGTGTGTGTGTGTGTGTTGTGATGATGGATGGGCTGTTTAATGGCTTCCTGCTATTGTTCAGACACTGGCTGTGTGGAACTGCTGAGGTAAATTCATTACTCTGGGCTTATTATCTTCGGTCTGCGCTGGGTTTTCGAGCCTCTAGGCTTCGAGCAGAGCTTCCTCAGACCTCGGGACTCGTCCGAGTGAGGCCGGTCTCCTGTCGGGTCGTGGTTTAGGCTTCGAGATCCTCCAAGTCATAGATTGTGTATCCTGGATCGTTTGGTGTGGATGGTTTCCATGGAAGAACCAACCAAAGAAGTTTAATTTCATCTCCTATTGTGTTAGGACAGTGGTTCCCCAACGTTTTTCCTTGGAGCCCCCCTTAGATATTACCCCTTTGATATTAAAGAAAGATCTGGTGGTATTCCACCAGATCCAACCAAAAGGCTGGAGAATGATGGAGATAAAGCTCACAGGAACTGGATGGCAGTGTTTGATTATTTATCTGAGTGCATTGTGATCTGTTCATGATCACAGAAACACAAACTAGAGCTTCCTGCAACTTTCAGTTCAAAAGTGTAAAATAATGTGGAGTGAAGAACGTCTTTAAAATACAAAAGTTGTCTATATGAGGAAAGGAAACAGCAAAGGTGCTGCTGTAATTTGTGTTTTTGATGGAAGGTTTGTGAGATTTGGAGAAGCAGGAAAAGCCACAAAGAGCCATATATCGATAAGCTTTAAAATGCAACGTTGCCTGCCCTAGATTTTCCTAAGATAATATGTCAGAACTTCTTATTTTTTCCTAGAATTGTGAAGAAATCTTCTGAACTTCTTAGTGTTTGTTTTAAGAACCTTTGCTTAAGTGTTTGCTTAAGTGCATGGTGTTGATGTGCCATTGCATTGCATGATGCTTTGGCAAATTTTTGTTTCTGTAACACTCCCTCGGTGTGTGAAGGGAGCAGGAAGGTGTGTGTGTGTGTGTGTGTGTCTGTGTGTGTGTGTGTTGGAGGATATGTAGGACAGTGTTTATGTGTTTGGTACACAAAGACTTGACTGTGACTTTCGGTAATAATAATCCTGTTCTTTGTGTGTGTGTGTGTGTGTGTGTGTGTGTGTGTGTGTGTGTGTGTGTGTGTGTGTGTGTGTGTTGAAGGTAATGATGGGCTGTGAATGCACACGGTGCATACTGAGAGTGATCATTTGCTTTGTGTGTGTGTGTGTGTGTGTGTGTGTTTGAGAGAGAGAGAGAGAAGAATTAGTTTGTCTTACGGTCAACACATGACCTCCATGTGAAAGTGTGTATCATGTGTTCTGTATAGAGTTAATACATCACACACACACACACACACACTCTCTCTCTCTCTTAATGACACTATTGTGTCTGTACTCTGGGATCACATGGTGAGGGTGATGCGAGGTGTGAGTCTCAGTCGCATGGCCTTTATTTTGTGTGTGTGTGTGTGTGTGTGTGTGTGTGTTACACTAACATCCATTCAGCCAAAAATCTGCACTGTTCTATATCCTGTTTGTTAGAGAGCACGGTTCTTCTTTCACACCAACACACTCCACACACACTATTACTGCTAGCCAAAAGTATGTGGACACTGTAGATTTGGAAAGTGACTGGTTGGATTCTTTCCATGCACACAGAGCAGTAGTGGAATAAATCTGCACCAGTACATTTTGCTTTATATAGTGAGTGGCTCAGTGGGTTGCCTCACACCTTACAGCTTGGTTCGAGTCGCGTAGTCTGTGTGGAATTTGTATGTTCTCTCTGTGTTTGTGTGGGTTGAAAAGATGTTACTCTAAAGTTTATCATTGTGTTTGGATTTGCCTGCGATGGATTAGTGACCTTTTTAGGGTCGGTTCCTTTGTCGCTGTGTTACCGGATAGGCCCAGGCCCCGGACCCAGCCCCGTACGACCCGAAGTTAACAGAATGGACGGTGAAAGAGTTATGGTGCGCCTTTACCGAAGCATCGTCAGATTGTACAGTTAATATTTTCAATGTGATTAAAACTGTCTGCGTTACCTTTTGGCCCTCTCAGACCGTGACGTCTTAGGTTACTGGAATTTGGTTAGGGGCCCAACCGTTGGCCTGAGACTTTAGTTTGCATGATAATTATCTAGGTGAAGGTGTGAAGGTTGCACTGTGCATTTGTGACCTGTTTTATTTTCCACTGCAGCGAAACAAACTCTCAGTTGTAACCACAGACTTTCAGCAGCGGCGCGTTCCGGGCCAGTTTTGACTCAGGCGGCACCTCGCTGTGTTCCAGCGAAAGGAGGGCAGTGAGTCGAGGAGTTAATGTGGGTTTAAGGTGAAAACCAGATTACGTCAAAACCACAGAATGCTGTGCAAGAGCGTCAGGCTTGTATTAACGGCTGGGAGGATCGGGGTTCTGTTTCCGGCTCGGAGAAGATGCTTTTGCCGATGGTGAAAAGCAAAGCTGGCGATTTTTTCAGCCTCCAGGCTTCGGACCAGCTTGGAGAGCTGGCGCGGTGCAAACTGCGAACTTATTTAATGGGCTCGGGCTGCAGAATTAGTGCTAATGATCGCACTGACAGTAACACACACACAACACACACCACACCACACACACACACACACAGAGGCATTGTTTCATTCTGCGTTTCATCAGGAGGGTTGCCGGGATGTTTTTTTTTCCAGTAACACGATACACAAAAATCCAGTCCATCCACCCCCAAGTCGAGACCAAGATTTTTAGTAGTCGAGTCAATACTATGCTAAACTATACTGTAAGTAAAGTGAGCGAAAAGGTGAGAATGCTTCTTACGATCTTAGCACCAGACCATTCCAAATAAAACGCCTTGACTGATCAGATCCTGAAGGAGAAGAGTGTCTGTGTAACATGTCTAATTTTAAAAAGGAAAATGGAGATAAAATACGTTGATAAACACAACACTAGTCAGGCATGTGCTGTTTAACATTATCTAACGCATCCAAGAAAGAATAAAGGGGTTCATTGCAAATCTTTTCTGGCGGAAATTAACTCCAATGATTTTCTCTAGGGTTCCTTTTATAGCTTTTTTCTCTCTTTTTTCATTTTGGCTCCTTTTCTCTTTTCAACACAGCTAATCCTGAAGCTAAAAATGAAACATGAGCTCTGTATATTTATTTAGATTTTATTTATCCCAACAGAGTAGGGATAAATAATAACCATTCATTATGAGTATATATATATATGCCTACTCTGTTTGAGTAAAAGTTTCTTTTTAAGAAGTAATTTCATATATACAGCTTTTTTCCCAGGAGTAAGTGTGCTATTTTGGAATTTTAATTGAACCTGCGCGACGAATTATATTTTGACCAAGAACATTCATCTGAGGAACGTTCCAGCACCTTGTTGAATTCACAATAACAAACCATTCTAACTGGAATGCTGTAGAAGTTTCCGGACGTTATCTGCGTGAGTTTGTCCGCTGATAACACGGAATGTGAACGTCACACTTGTTTGTGTCGCCGCGTTTGTGAACTTCGCACCAATCGGATGATTAAAGATTATTATTTAGTAACTAATAATAAAAAACAGGACGGAATGACTCACTTATTAAGAGATAAAGTCATTGTGGGTACAGACCTGGTGTTCATGCAGCGGTTAATGTTTATGCAGGGTTACCGTCAGCCGTCAGAATGTGCCGCTTCATTCTCCCCCTCAGACACGAATCTGAATCTGATACCCTAGAGAAATTCTGAGGTGAATTAGAGATGATCATCCCAGATCCTCCGAGCCCAGAGAAGCCGACGCCCCTTCTGAACATGGTTATAACATAAGGCTTCTTTTTAGTACAGTAACGTTTTAAGTGGTATCTGTGAATGTAACTCTGTATTGTAGAGCTTGGTAAAGGTTTGATAAAGGAATCCCTTGTCCATGTGGTTCTATCAGCTACTGATGGATGACGGTTCTTGATGCAGTGCCGTCTGAGGGAGCGGAGATCACCCCTCTTCAGACTTAATGATATTATGGACTGTAGAGGAAGAAATATATAAATCCCTTCCAGTCTTTCTGTGAGGAACATTGTTTTAAACATTTCAATCATTTCCTCACACATTTGCTGATAAACTGGAGATCCTCTGCCCATCTTTGCTCTTCTTTGCTGCTTTTTTTTTACCAAATCATGATTATAACCATCTGTTGAATGCATGTTTAGTAACAAATTAAACAAAGTTGACCAGAAGAAAAACAAGAAATGCCTCAGGTTCGTACTGTGTGCAGTGAAAGAAAAGTCAGAATAAAGGACAGGATCTCTTGGATGTGATGGAGGTTCGGGGTGACTGACTGTCAGGTCTCTGTGCTTTCAGAGAGCTTATACCAGTCTAATCAAATAAAAAATGTCATGCCAAACATACCAACACAGAACACGGGTTTTTGGGATGAGGTCAACACTATAGCGGGGTCAACGAACTCTCTGGGGGTTTTGTTTTTCTTTTTTTCATGTTTTCACTGGTGCCCGTCCAGAATAATAACCGGGCTTTAATTTCTGTTTTAGTTCTTTTTTTTCACGTCAACATTGACGTGAGTTGTGGATCATTTCGGGTAATAGCACCGTGGGAAGAGAGAGTGTGTGTGTGTGTGTGTGTGTGTGTGTGTGTGTTACACTATGTTCAGAGACTTAATTCCCTGATCCGCTCATTAACAACATTCATCCCTTTTCATACCCGCTTAATCCAATTGAGGGTCACACAAGGCTGGTGATTAAGCAGCAGCAGCACAGGGTGTAAGGCAGGAACTGACCTTAGACAGGGCCCCCATCCGTCGAAGGACACACACACACACACACACACATCAACAGACCTTACGCTTCGGAGGAAACGGGGAGGAAACCCATACAGACGCTGAAGCAGTCTAAGTGTGAAAACAGCCTAGGTTTTATTTAATGCTGTTTTAGTTTGAGGGAGCTTTAAGGGTGACTTTTTTGAGATATCTGAGAGTTCACATGCTATTTAAGTGATCTTAATTCTAGACCAAAGGTCCAGTGTTTATAGAGGAAAAAACAGATGTGATGCTTAGCGCAGTGGGACCTTCACACCGGGTGTGCTACATTTTTTTGTCTAAACTCTCTTAAAACTCCCTGCTTTTGCTATCTCTTCTCTTAATGTGTCTTTTTCACATCGTCAGCTTAAGAAAACACAGACACGAGCTGAGATGAGAGCAGGAAGCTCTAGTTTGTGTTTTTGTGATCATGAACAGATCAGAAAGCACTTAGATAAATAATCAGACGCTTCCATCCAGTCCCTGTGAGCTTTATCTCCATCATGCTCCAGCCTTTCAGTTCTATTCCACCAGATCTTCTCTTTAATCTCCATGTTTTTAGAGGCAGCCTGTCGCTCGTCCTGTAAGCTGTTCTGCCCGATGAAACAATCGATTAAATGCTCTTTTTCTAATCTTGACACGCGTTTTTTTCGTCTGTAAAAATGGGACTCGGTGTGAAAAGGCCTTTAGGATGACAAAACGTTATTTTCACCTGAGCCTTGTTTTCCTGCTCTCTCTGTTTTCACTTCTCCAGTCAGCAAATGGTGGTGCCAGTAAGCCCGTGTGGCTCCTGGCTTGCATTTTGGAAGTTTGCTTAATGAGCTCGCTTTTGTTTTTGCATGCTCTGTTTGCTGTGACATCATGTTGCTTTGGGAACCTGGCAAAGAAAAGCAGCCATGCCAATAAAGCAAACACTGCAGCGAGAGAGTGCGGCCAGTCGGAGTGTGTGGGGTCACCAGAGCGGCTGCGTATCGACTGCTTTTTGGACTGCGCTCGGCTTTTCCTAGCGATGAAGGTCTGCTCCTGAATGATCTCTCCGATCGATACTCTCTGGCTTTCTCCGGCCGCTGCTTAAAGCTCGTTCTCCATAATTTCCAAACCCCGGATCATCAGTCATGCTCGTGACGCTTTAAAAACCGATTAACTTCCGCCGGCGAGGCGTGCCTGGGCCGCGACGTCAGGGCCGCGAGGTCGCCGAACTACAGCAATTGAGCAAAATGCACCCGCAGCAGAAAACCGAGCTGCACTGTGTTCGGGAGCAGAAGTGTGACCTGAAGAGAAGCGAGATGGCATTTTCGCTTTTCTTGCACACAGCCGACGTCCATTACGCGCCCCACCGAGCAGCACAGCGCCTGAATCGGCGCCGCCGTGGCTGCTCGAGCGTTTCTTCCGTCCTGCCGTTTGGAGATAGTGCAGAAGCATTTTATGGGGTGTGACTTTATCGGCAAGGGCGCAAAGCATTTTGGGAGACGCAGACGTAACTTTAGCCAGGATTCTGCTTTAGAGCCTTAAAACACTCACTCACACACTCCATACTTGCTTAGTCCAGTTCAGGGTGTTATTGCACGTGGCAGGGCGTCAGGTGCCCCCAGTAACATGTTGCTTTGCCCCACTATAATCACAGCAGTAAAAAGTACATTTATCCCGGACTCCTGAGCAGTACCACAGGACACGTCATGTAAATTCACAACAGGCACTTCACTTCCCATAATGCCCCAGGATCCTTCCAAATGCTTGAGCAGCTAATGCTTTCAGTTATTTTTAAAGTGGTCTCATGCATATCAGGATGGAATCTGGACTGGGATCATCCATTTAAATACAGGTATGCGCCCTTTAACGTCCATCTGATCACCGTCTTAAGAATGGTGATAAATTATAATAGGAAATAAAAGTCTGTCTTTTAATTCCGGACGTTGACTTTAATCTTCACAGGGTCGTAAGGGCACGTTACCGAATTATCTATAATTGCTGTGAATTTCTGTAAGTAGGGCTGCAGCGTCCGTGCTTTCACCGGTATCCCTGATGCATTCGCGTATTGTTTGTACAGGTTTCTTGTAAAAAATACCCTACATATGTACATTACTGTCACATAAAAAGACGAAGTGATGTCCGCTCAGTGTCATTCCCTCAGCGCCGCATACCTGTGAGCCACAAATTCCTCATCCGAGCAAACATTAGTGGTGTTGCTCCGGCCATAGAAGCTTTAACAGCCGTCCTAAACATTAACTTCTAAAGCTTCATTTCCGAGCTTGGTGTTTCCTCTTCGCTTAAGGAAGTCGGAAAGGATCCGGTGCTACGGGCTGATTTGCATATTGCATGGGATGCAGAAATCGGATCTGGCTGAACAGAACTGCGTAAATGTGTGCGGTTAAAATCTTACAACGATGCATGTCAGATACAAGAGGGCCTGGAATAGCAGGAAGGCCTGGAATTGGTAGATAGTCTGTTAGTAGTTTATTATTAAACCAATCTTTTAAACTCTTGAACCGGGAGGCTTTTCTGAGAGCTATGATCTTAAATAGGAGATCAGGGGAAAGGATGGAGGGCTGTTCCAAAGCCAAACAAAACAAAACAACAAACTGGCACGGCGCTCCTAATACGTAAGCCGGTATGGAGTCAGAGCACGAACAACAGAGCCATTCTCAAACCCTCTGCCCTGTCTCTCTCCACCATTGCTATGCAAACGAAAGCCGGATTCAAATCAGCGGCACGACAGGATTCACCAGCGCCTGCCGCGTCAGCGCCCGAGGTTCCTGCGGTCACTGGGAGCGTCGCATCTGGCACGGAGATACAGGGGGTCCAGGACGTTTTGCATTTCGAACACAACGTGTTCCATTTTAGCGCCAAGCAGAAAGAGGACGTGAGGCAGCTGGAAATCGCCCAACCCACCTACTTTGTTTTGGGGTTTTTTTGGTTTTTGTTGTTTGTTTTTCACTCGGAAAAAACGTATTCTTATGCCAAACGGTTATTGTCGCTGCAAAAGTGCTCGATAAGGATGCTGCCTTTTCTCTTACGTGAACCAAGGCTCCTCAAGGCGCAGCAGACTTCTTCATTTCCGACCACAGACTGCAGAGCTTTTTTCTTCCCTCTGAACCTATTATAAGTGAACAGTTCAACGTGGTTTAATGTACATTTACATTTACATTTACAGCATTTAGCAGTTAATGTACTAAAGCAATGACCTAAAAACCAAACTTCTCTCAGTTATTCCTGGTCATAAGTAGCCTCTACTGCTGAGATGATGAACCTGCGATCCAAAAGGAAAGGAATCGTATGCAATTAGCGCTAAGCTTTTTGCTTATAATAGGTTTAAATGGGAAGCCCTGCATAGGAACCTCATTTGTGCCGCTTGTACCCATGACCTTAGTATTTCGGTATTTCGTTCCTCCCTCGGTCTGGCACCCAAAACACACAGGAACCACCCCCATGCTTACCAGTTGGCATGGTTTGAAAGGTTTTCCCATTTATTAAACATAAATCCAGAAGGCAAAAGCTTCTTTATTTTAAATCAGCATGATGTGATCGGGGGTGCATACATTTTCTCTGTTCTACCTATCCGTGCTGTCAAGTCACCATGGCCGTGAGTGTATTTGCACTGTGACTACACACACACACACACACATTAGTGAATAGAGCAGAGCAGGCAGAATGTTCCGGTGCAAACATCAGAAAGATCACTGTCTTCTGGTTTATCAGCACAGCCTTGTAAATGAGTGCCAGAACACACACACACACACACACACACACACACACACATTCACTTGTTTGTGTTACTATATTTGCAAGAAACGTCCATTGACCGTATGTTACTGTAGATAGATCATTCTAATGAAACAAACCCGTACAAACAGACTTAACTCATAAGCTCTATCTCCAGCCCTAAACAGAACTCTGGCCTCAAACCCAAATCGTAAGCCCTAAACTCAATCCCTGTACCCGATTTATACCCCTAAACCCTAATCCTAACTCTAACCCAAAGCATACATCTAATTCTAAACCTTATACATGAGCCCTAAACCCTAACTCCTTTCCCTGCACCTAAATCCTAATCCTAACCCGAACCTTACTGCAAAACTCACACTTTTTTCACAAAACTCCTAAACCCTACCCCCTACTAGTACAACACCACATCCTTACTCTAAATCTAACCAGAAACATTAATCATGATCCCTAAACCCTTTTAAACCTTTTCCCAAACTTTACACGTGCCCTAACCCCTAACCCCTAACCTACACATCGAACATCGAACCCTACAGCAAATTCTGAAACCTAAGCTCTAGTACAACACTGCATTCTTACTCTACATCTAACCATAATCCAAAACCCTGACTCCTTATCCTGCACCTAAACCCCAATCTTAACCCCTAAGCCCTAACCCCACACCCAACCCCTAAGCATAACCCTAAATCTAACCCCTACATCTAGTATTAAGTCTACATTTACAATAAGCCTTTAACCAAATGTCACTGATCGCACCTTTAATGTTACCTCAAGACTGCATTAGGTTTTGAAACACGGCTTATAAACAGAACCGATGCTATTCCGAATTAAATTCTGATTTATGGTAATGGTAGCTTAGTCGTAGGGGAAATAAGCTTTTAACCAAAAGTCACTGATCGCCTGAAAACGACTGAGCGGCACGTCCAACATCTTGTTTCTTCGGCTTCCTGCTAAAGTCTGAATTTATCATAGAAAAGGTTTTAGTTTAGTAAACGAGCAAGTGTCATCGGAACCCATTCACTAAATACCAGCTGTAAGAAAACCAGTGTAGTGGTGACTGTGTGAGTTCTGGGTGAGGGAGTGACAGCATGCTGGATTTCCTCAGAGTGTTATGCAAATGTTTAAGCCACCCGAGGCCAAGTTACGTACTTTAAGGTTTTCCAAAGTGTAGAAAAAATGTACACAACTTCTGCCCTGATGTCAAATGAAAAGTTCTTTTGACATTTTTTACTGCAAAGCAGCAATATGGAGCAGTGATGTAAATATTCCCCCATTAGCAGATAGGCCTAGACTCCAGAAGACCTGCTGTAGCCGTTGTCTTTACTCGAGGGCACCAGGTTTGAGTTCCAACCAGATTAGCAGCATAACTTTCTAACATTTTTTCATCTTGCTCTTTGAGCGATTATTATGTGGCTCCTGTTTTGCTGCACTGCCTTTTTGTCCACTTCTTGGCACATGTTTTTTGTATCGAAACGAACAGATTATTTTGCATGTAAAAGGTACAGAGCTGCAACAAACGATTAGTTTGATAGTGGAATAATCTAAACGTTCCCATGGACTATTCAATTAGTTGCTGATTCAGTTGGTATTTGATTTAAGTCGATTAATCGTTGCACCTCTAAAAAAAGGTTTCTTGCTTTTTTAATGTGTTTAAATAATTTTTGTGTTTAAATAAATCTTACAAAGTACTAAATGCATTATGTTTACATTGATATTGTCCGCTCGTACGGCTGTGTCGTGCTTTTTATCAGATATTACTATTCATGATAACATACTGTTTACGAAATCTGTTGGCTGACCAGTCACAGGTCTAATTTTACTCTTAAACAGGAAACACTGCTAACGTTACCTTTAGGTCATTTTTTGTTGTAAAACTGCAACAAATAACTCAAATTGAATCATTTGTTTAAGAGAAGAGTCTAAGGAAGAGGAAAAAGACGTCTTGTTCTTCTTGTTCTCCGTTTTTATGTCTGTCTAATTGAGTATAAAATGTGGCACCCAGCTAAGAAATGATGCTCTGAATGAAGTATTAATTCATTAATCAGAAGGTTGAAGGTTTCAGCACTGCCACGAGCCTGAACTGCTAAAAGAGCATAAATATTAGTGATCAGACGCCTACTCCTGCTCTCTGATTGGTGGGTTTTGCTTCGGGATTGTGGGTATTGTAGTTCTTCAACAGCTTTCTCTATGTAGAAAACGTACCGAATTTGTAGTTGAGCTTCAAGTGAGAGACGTGACACTGATGAGAATCAAATCTCACCTGGGTTCTTCTCTCTCTGCAGTTAACGAGTACCTGTTCATGGTCCAGGCTCGGGGAATGAAGATCCGGGAGAACGTACGCAGTATCGGAGCTCAGGTCCTGGAGCAGATGAGAAGTGCCTACAGCATCAACGGAACAGGTACGGGACCTTCTGGGGCACGGTTCGACCGATAATATCCTGTATACGTCTATAAACATATCCCACCACTCGGGTGAGGAATGGAACTTTAAGCTCCCGGTGCTGGTGTGGAGACGTTTAGAAACAATCTGCTCTTTGGTGTGAACAGGCTCTGACGATCCATCATCAACAATTAATAAGTGGTGGGGTCGGTGATTTTTCGTACGGGTAAACAGCGAGGTCATTTCCTCTCCGCGCTGATAATGAAAGGCCTGTAAGGAGAGAGATGACAGATCGCTTGTCCTACGTTGATGAATGACTGCATGAATTTGCATCTCAATCTCCTCCTGCTCTCTAATCTCTCCTCATTACCTCTCTGGCTTTCTCTTTTCTGCGCAGACTACCCGTACGACTTTAACCTGAGCGAAACGGCTGCCCCTCCCACTCCGTACCTGCCGCCGGGCTTCACCTACCTGTCCACTGACGTCTGCCCTGAGAAACTGCCCACTATGAGTACGTGCTGCGTTCACACCGCTGTGGTATAAAGAGGGTTAGGAGCAGGACTTCAGATGATCGATTTTTCCAGGTTCTAACCCTGCCGGTCCTGGTTGGAGTCTGGGAGACTCTGGCATCTAACACAGGGCACAAGGCAGACATTAGAGAGACCAATTGACCTTAAGCATATATCGAACCTTCAAGAAGATATTCCGTTTAATTAAAGCATTAATTTAACTTGGATACTGTCCTGAAATATTAAATATTATGTATTAATTATGATATATTATATATTCAGAGGAGGCAGAAGGTCTTTACTTAAGTAAAAGTACTACTAATCTGATCAAAAAGTCAAAGTTTGAAGTATGACTTATATATACTTAAAGTAAAATTGGAAAAGTACTTTTCCAAAAAAAGCCTTTCTAACCAGTTTTTGAAACAGGACCCCTTTTATTGAGGGTAAAAGCTGCAATAACTAGACATGGTAATATTCAGACATTTTATTTAACCCAAACTATAGTTATCATCGACTCTCTGAAACACTCTCACTGCATTTTAGTCCAACAAACTGCAGAAAAATAAATAGACAGATAAAATAGATAAATAAATAGATTAATAAATGCTAAGGTAACAGGCCTGGTTTGAAAATGTAGTGAGAAAAGTACAGATTTTTCTTTTGAAATGTGGTCAGGAAAAAGGAAATATAAAATATATTATAAATGTAAATATAAATAAATAAAATAAATGTATATATATATATATATATATATATATATATATAAAATATATATAAAATATTATATATATATATATATATATATTGTTTATATTTTTTCACTACCCTGATGTTACTTGTAGAGCTCAGAACTCTGCTTTCATATTCATTATATTCTCTCTTTCTCTCTCTCAGAGGGTCGGGTGAAGGTGGATATGAGTGAGGTCACTCTGGAGGTGGTGGGGAACCATTTACTGAAGGCCGACCCTACACTCCGCCTCGGGGGACACTGGAAGCCCCACGACTGCATCCCACGCTGGAAAGTACGTAACGATCCTAAATCATGTTTCGCTTTTGGTTGTTTACTGTGGATAAGGCGTACATGCAGCCCATTATCGTTAATTATGGGCTCTGCATTTGGTCCTGCTGTCCTGTTTGGGCCTATATATATATATGTGTGTGTGTGTGTGTGTGTGTGTGTGTGTGTGTGGGTGTGTGTGTGGGTGTGTGGGTGTATTTGTTTATTGTAAAAAGGATAGCAGGGGCTGCTGGCTTGAGTCTGACTCTGCGCTCTCGTTAGCTTTAGCATGAAAGTTTCAAAATGGATAATAAAGCCCTTAGTAGTGTCCCTAGTCCATCAATCAGTCATGCTGTATTTAGGGAGCCTATCTAGTTGACTAGCTAAGTAGCACTCAAAACTCAGCCGAAACCTATCTCACTTCCTCTTGATCATGTCAGCGAACAAACCCTTAAACGTGTCTCTTAAGCAAACCCCTCGAGTGCCTGGAACTTTGGATTATGAACTGACGTGAACTGAACTGTGACTAGTTAGTGTTAGTAAGCGCTGCTGTTCCCGTGTGGTTGAGCGGCACAGAATCGGTTATATGAGGCCGCTATCACGCTAAAACCAACAGATTTTATTGTTTGCAGCATCTTAAAGACAGAGATTAAAAGAGAGAGGCACCATTAATGTTCAAATTCAAATCGTTGGATTTGTATGGAGTTTTCCAGCGGCAGTTGCACAAATCTGGCCAGCAGATGTCGCTAAAGGGCAAAAGTTTAGATCATTTTGAAACAATTTCAGAAACAATTTCAGTGAAATGATTTAATTTACGTTGACCAAAGAGTTTGATGCTAAAGCTTTGGGAATAATTGCTGTTTTCACTCAGAGAGTGTAACACAAGTAACTATTTTTATTTGTCAGTAGCAGTTTTGCGGTTACAGGAATTTAAACTCACTTTAGTGCTTCTCTCTGAGATGAGATCAGGATTTCTCGCTCTCACGTGGCATTTCTAACCGGCAAGCAGAAACGTAGTTGGGAAACGTTTTGAAGTTGCACAGAAAAGCAAAAGCAGACGGTGTTTTTCTGTGTGGTGGCAGTGCTCGTGTGATTGTAGAGGGTTTTCACACCTACACACACGTGTACACACACACACACAGAAAACCACAAGCTGTCAGTTTGATGAGACGAGGAAGCGTTGATGTCTGGAAGTAACACCACAAAATCTTACAATCACTGCAGCATCGCCATCAGCAGAACAAGGGAGAAGCAGCAGCAGATGTCTTTGTTTTTAAGCTTGTTAAATGTTCTCCTTGTTCATGACTTTAGGTTGCCATTTTGGTGCCGTTCCGGAACCGGCACGAGCATCTGCCCATACTCCTCCGTCACCTGATCCCAGTTTTACAGAGACAGAGGCTGCAGTTTGGCTTCTACGTCATCGAACAGGTGAAAATCAAGAGATAAATAGTATAATAAAGATAGTCCATTTCTCACCATCTAAACCACTTCATTTCAGATGTTAAACTTATTATAAAGTAAAGAAATCCCTTTCCAATGCCAATAAGATGCCAGTATGTGGATTGGCTGTGCTGTTTTGCCCCCGGGCAAGAGTGAGACACCAGGAGCCTCACCCGTACCTGCTTATTCCTATCAGGGCCTCTCCCAGAATACACAGGGCACAGTAAGGGGTGCAGCCCAGGGTTCGAGCTCTTAACCTATGCCAATATGAAATCCAAACACCTTAAGGTCAGGCATCGCATGCTTTGTGTTCTTCACGGACTGGCATCAGTGACCGATGCTTGGGTGGCACCGTGGTATAATTCCAGGTAATTCCGGGTAATTTATGGCCTGGCCCAAAGCTGGACAGGCACAGCTGGCTCTCTCTGAGGGAAGGACACATTGGCAGATGGGACAGAACCGAATTTGGAGGGAAAAAAGAAATACTGACCAACTGGCTTTTCTTTCACTACCTCCTTCTTTTAGGAGACGAGCAAAGAAATCCCCTAAAGACCAG